>JARKHS020032074.1:0-101759 GCA_030143305.2 Amblyomma americanum
CAGCAGTTCGATAAATTGGCAACACTTGGTGCGCAGTAGAATTTCGGAACAGTGCAGTATAACGCTTTCAGACGCGCTTTATGTTCTGTATATTTTCTGCCATATACAAAAATCTCAAAATTTCTTTGTGTAAATTTCGAACGGCCTATTTCACAAAAAAACATGAATGGCTAAAAAAATTCAAGAACGAAGGCATGCCGCAGTCTCTCACGCTCGCGGAATTGAGCCTTGTTATTCTATAAACACCTTTATACCCCACGAATGGGTTTTCTTGCCATCCAAAGCTGCTCACGAAACTAAAAGTGACCTACAGAGTACATCTGGAAAACCTTTATCGCGTGTGAAAAGAAGAAAAGTTGAAAGCGTCTGACAGCACTTTCTAGGTGCGTGGTAGAACTTCGCGATATTCGTATATATCTGTTGGTTCTTTTTTTTCTGGGAATGAAATTGCCCTACCATTCCGTACAGCATAGATTTCAAACCTAGTTAACTTCATTAACTTCGTAAAAACAAGTCATGATGCTTCAAAAAAAAGTTTCCAAAGTACCTTGCAAAATTGTAAACCCCGTGCTGCGAAGGCAGAACGCAATGAGTACGGTAAAATTCATCATAGCCACTTGAAGTACAACGCAGATGAAAAAAACAGAATACGTAAACAAGGATCCTAGGTAGCGCGCCGGAGAGCCCCTGTGTCTTTTTATTTTTTTCTTTTTTTCTTTCTTAGAGATTTATTGTAGATTTATTTATTTAATTATTCATTTCTTTTATTACTCTCAGAGCACAAGCATTAAAGAGAGGAGTGGGTAAAAATAAAAAAAAACATTAACATGAACAAAATTAGTACAGTATCACCACATTATATATTCACTAACAGCGTTCTTGAAAAGGTCAGCACTCTTTAATGGAGGCGACAGAAGGGGAAAGGTGGTGCCACTCCTTAGATGTCTTGGGGATGAAAGACGCGAACTGTAGGTTGGTGCGACTGCTTTGTACGTCAACCTTCAACTGGCGGTCGCTGTGTGACGAGATGTATGGCGGCGGCACAACTAGCGAATCGCTGAGATGTGGGTTAGAATGGTAGATTTTGAGGAAAATACATATATACGCGATCGCACGACGAACTGCAAGAACAGGCAAATATAGATTTGGATTCATTGAGTTACACTTCCAGTTCGATGAACTGAAAGAAAAGGCAAATTTAGATTTGACTTCATTTTGGTTTACACATGCAGTTCGATGATGGAAAAAAATGAAACGAACGACCCGATTTTGGATGGAGGCTTACTGATGCAAAAAAAAAACAAAAAACATCGAAATTATTTCCTGCCATGCATAACCTAGACTACGAAGGTCGATTTACATTGGCTACTAGACATGCAAAGGAAAATTAACATATGCATGAAAAACAATTTTGTTCATATACGAGCAAAATGACTGCTTTTTGTCAGGAATACACTTATAGCTTGAATTGATGGAATGATGGAATTGATGGAATGGAATTGATGGAATTGATAGAATTGAAGGATGGAATGCCCGGAATGAGCTTCTTGCATAGTATGCTATCTTCAAACGCACTGTTGCCGCTTTCGGCTGCCCAGACAAAAAAGCGCTTCAGAGCTGCGAAGGCAAAAAAAAAAGGAAATTCATTTTTTTTTTTTTAGTCATACGCAATGTCAGCTCGTGCTTGCGACCGCGCTTTCGTGCAAGCGGTTGTCCAGGCAAAATAACGTGAATTCTTCTAGAAACACAACTGTCGCAAGGTATCGGACCACCAAGTCCGCATCAGAGCACGTCTGTCGTAAACAATCCCAAAGCACCCGAACGCTGCAGTCTGCACGTCATATCGGTTGATCTCCTCAGGTGAACAGACACAAAGCGTTTATTTGCACGTTATTTTTTGCCTTGAAAGAAGCCCACGAGTCTCGCAGTGGTGAAAATGAGCTGAAGACAGCAGTGCACAGCGCTAATAATTAATTACAGACCTATTAACGCGAAACCGTTAACGATTCAGTTGTGCACAAAATCCTGCGCCTTCGCCGGCGTTATGAGAGAAAAATCCCCGGAGAAGCAACCTAGGTGGAACACTTAGGTCACGTGACCTTGTGTCGTAATCCAAACCTGCTCACTGGGTTGGGACCAAACTGACCACCGTGGCAGGTGGCATTCGTTAGGTTGGGGCAACCTAAAAAGATTGAAAAATAATAAGCCCCTGCCTGCACCACTAACGTACAACAGGCTTAATCCAATCTGTACATAATTGAAAAAGCCGAAGGTAATAATGTAATTTTACCACCCGTATGTGGTGAAAATGAAAAAAAAATGAGGGAGGGGGAGATAATTAATGACTGGTTGCGACAGGTTGCTCGGGAAGAGCAACCTGTGTCTCACAAGCCCACAGTGGCAGCACCTGCCATCGCAGGGCAGTGGCGCATCGCTTAATCGCTGCACTCCTGCGCCAGGAGAGGCATGAACACTACCAGTGATCTGTGACTCAAGTCTCGGAATGATCAATTGCGCATACGTAGGTATTAACCCAGTAAGGCTACCGCGTCATTCAATTAAGGCGGAGCTTAGGTGTCCCCTCCACTTTTTTGTAGCTGCATTTTTGGTAACGGACGGTGCCAAAGCGGAAGTGCGGATTGACGTCACGGTCTGCCGGCCAGCCTGTTCTACCGCATTCTTGACGACGTCGGCTTCGCCTGCAAGCGCTGGTTGTTCCGGTGAATAACCACTGGGTTTGGTGACGTCACAATAGTTCCGGCAGCTGGACCCTGACGTTACTCGATGCGTTGGCAAATGTCGGGCGGCTCCTCGCACGATATTCGAAATCATATTGAGTAACGTTCCAATCACTGTTAGCGCCCCAAGCTTGCGAGAAGTCGTTTCCTAACGTCCATAAAACAAATCGTCTCGTTTGTTTATGTTCGGAGTTTTATGAGTATGCCCCTTTAAGATTTGTCCATCGAGAGAACTAAATCGATTATATGCCATGACCTCGTGGTCTCATACCGCCATCTTCGGTTTCAGTTTGGATGCGATTGTGCAGGGGCCAGCATATGAAGTTTATTTCCTGCCCGTCGCGGTGGCTAAGTGGTTAAGGCTCTCGGATACTTGTCCGGAATACCCGCGCTCGAGCCCGACCGCGGCGGCCGCATTTCGATGGAGGAGAAGCGCAAAGGCGCCCAAGTGCTGTGCGATGTCAATGCACGTTAAAGATTCTCCATGCAGTCGAAATTATTCCGGAGCCCTCCACTACGGCACCTCTTTCTTCCTTTCTTCTTTCACTCCCTCCTTTATCCCTTCCCTTGCGACGCGGTTCGGATGTCCACCGAGGTAAGTGAAACAGCTACTGCGTCATTTCCTTTCCTCAGAAACCAATTTCAATTTTCAACTTTATTTACTGTTCTCCAGAAAAATCCTGCGTTGCAGTTTTCCAACACCCCGTATGACACTTCTTTTGATAATTTTAGTCTTATAAAAATTTCAATGGTTCTTGGTCCTTGTTTCACACAGAGTGGTTAAGCACAGATACACATACAATCATGCGTGTTGGCATATAAACTCACTTCGCATGCAAACTATTCAAAACCTCAGCCCCATTTTGCCACGGAAATAATTTTGATGGGAGGATTCGTGCGTAAGAATTCCAATCAAGGGTCTTTTTTGCCTTTGTTCATTGTGTTGATAATCAAAAATTCAATTTATGAGAACATTTTGTTATTAAGCAAATTTCTCGCACAGAACAGTTTCGCCACTTGGGGCTCACAGGCTGCCTTTTCTTTTCTCTTAGGGGACAATCTAAGCACCGCGCACTCCAGTGTTTTGAACACTTAATGGCGAGGGAAATAAAGGACGTTTAGCACCGTTGGCCGGCTGGTGGTCTTGAGAGCGCTTAAGCGATATATTATATTTCTTCGGTTAACATCGGTAGTTAATAAAACAAAATAGAAGCAATCAGAGATGCAATAAAATTCCAGAACGGTTGGTGATTTCCGCCAAAGTCTGTCAGATTGCTTTTTAGTACTCTTACAAAAAAGTTTCGCAGACATAGATGCTTGGATGGATAATCAAGAGGGACAAAGGGACTGAAAGAAGCTGGAAAAAGATTCAATATATTTTAAAATAGTCACGCGTACCTTACATACATCTTTTTCAACCTGTATAGTATTTGTACAACTTTGCGCATTAAATTTGATGAAAGTGCGCTCGATGACCCGTGGAGCTTTGTTACTGCAAGGACTTGATCGAAGTCATTAACTCCCGGCGTGATGAATTCCTTTCTCTCATGCAATTGTTGACAAAGAAAACCACCCCATCTCTCCTATACAGCGACCACTTGCTTCCTGGAAATGAAAACATAATTGCTTTCGGTACTAGACCTCATTAGAGTCTGCTGAAGAAAAAAAAAGGGAAGGAAATGGAAGGCTCCAGAGGGCGCGCTGCCACTCACATTCGCTTTCACAAAAACTTAGTGCTATAAACCCTTTTAAGTGGTTGCGCACGTCATCGTTTTTTCTTTTTTACTTCTTTATTATTTATTTGCATTTACGGCTTTATTAATTTCCCCGTACATGACTTAAATAATGCGTATGCTGCAGAAAGAAATTTCTGCACGTCTCCGCAACACGTGTTTTAAGTCCTCTTTAAAAAAAAACGAAAAAGCGGTCCTTTGAATTCGACTAAAACTTGAATTTTGGCTAGTTGGTTCATATTTGAAACACTAGAGGGCAGCGCAAAAGAACGGCAAAGAACACAGTAGGAACAAACACAGGACGGGCGCTGCCCTGTGTTTCTTTGTTTCTGCTGTGCTCTGTGCCGTTCTTTTGCACTGCCCTCTAATGCTTGCATTCGGTACACAAAAGAGGGAGCGCATTAAATCCGTCTAAGCACCTTGAAAGGTACTTGACATGCGCGTTTGAGGTGAGCAAAATATGAGCTGAAAGATAAAACTTCGATTTCTTCCAATAATGCAAATCGACAGGCGTGTCATAAGTTGTGAACTGAAAGAGGAGACGAAAATTACGAGAAAAAAAATCCACCACCGTAACGAGGGTTGTGAAAATTCACATCCTAATCCAATTTTTACCATAGCTAATTTTGAAGTTTTGTAAACTTTGACACGATTGCATGGTTCTTAAGGGCTTATGAGCCAACTTACTCAAGACATGTTAGGGGCATTTCCTAGTGCCTGTTTTCTACAAGATTTCATTCATTCAGTCATTCAGTCTTTATTTTCTCTTGGACAGAGAAGGAGACAGGACTAAAAGCTCGTAAGCTTGACAGAGGTCCTGCCCCCTTTATCAACTTGGCAGTACAGTACACAGGCAGAGATTTTCAATTTTCCAAATAAACACTGAAACAAAATAACAAAACACTTTGTAAAAAAGCAGCGCTATGCATTGCAGCACAAACATAGGTATTAGAAAAACAAATAACTGGTCATGGGGAAACGAAAAAAATAATAACAGGTATAGGTTTAAACTGAGTGCAATATTACGTAATCTTGCTAAGAAAAAATCGCTTAATAACATCACTTGAATGCTGAAAGGGGTCAAACAATTCTTTGTTTAATTTATTTAATAATACTGGAACAGTATAAGAAAGAGCTAACTAACGATAAGCACAAACTTAAAACGATGCCCTGTTGCTCTTATTCTCGTAGACTTTCCATGCTCTCCCTTGAAGTAGCAATCAACGCCGATAAAACATAAAGCCAGAGCTTTTTCGTAGAGATGTTTGCCTTTCTATTGCGTCACCGCTGCGTTATATGCGTCTCCTCAGAATAAATGCGTTTCTGGTGCATCTCAAACATACTTCCACTTCTGTTGCACCTTTTCTGCCTACTGTCCTTGTGTTGACACCTCGGAGGAAAAAAAAAAGCTTGTGTAATAGAAGCCCAAGGTATTGTGGTACGATTCGTTGCTCGTGCAAGCATACTGCCATGTTTAATGGAACCGCAGAGAAAACACCCGCCATATTCTTTCCGGCTAAGCGCATGTTCTGCTCACTACGGTGCAATATGTCATAATGGGTTCCAGGATGCCGAAGTAATAACGGGGGGCTCTCAACTGTCGACTCGTTCAGCGACAGCAAGTCACACACCACAGTTATCATCACCTGTGCTTAGCTGTTGCATCACCACGGCTCCCGAACATCGAGAGGCTATTTACAGACTTGAGAACACTGGATCCAAGCACATATTGCCACGAGCTTCGAAGTTTCTCTTCCGTGCTCCCTATAACGATCGGCTGCTTCCTAAGATGCTTTTTACTTAGGTTACCGTCATGAAGTCACCGATTGCATTTCTGTCCCGTAAGAACGAATTAATAAAACGGCTCAGTTTGGCTCTCTCCTTTTCTTGTCGGCTCTTTTCTTCTTTCTAGTGCAGTATTTCAGAATCATTACTCTCTAATCTTCAGCGAAACAGTACCCACATTTTTCATGTTAAATGAAAAGTACCAGTTCTAAATAACCATGCTTCAAAAGGGCGTGAAAGGAACAAAGCCATGACAGACAAAACATAGGTACTAGTAATAATAATAATTTGTTTTGGGGGAAAGGAAATGCCGCCATATCTGTCTCATATATCGTTGGACACATGAACCGCGCCGTAAGGGAAGGGATAAAGGAGGGAGTGAAAGAAGAAAGGAAGAAAGAGGTGCCGTAGTGGAGGGCTCCGGAATAATTTCGACCACCTGGGGATCTTTAACGTGCACTGACATCGCACAAGCACGACATCCGGCGCCATAGCGTTTTGCCTCCATAAAAATACTATGGCGCCCGTTTGCTGTGCGATGTCAGTGCACGTTAAAGATCCCCAGGTGGTCGAAATTATTCCGGAGCCCTCCACTACGGCACCTCTTTCTTCCTTTCTTCTTTCACTCCCTCCTTTATCCCTTCCCTTACGGCGCGGTTCAGGTGTCCAACGATATATGAGACAGATATTGCGCCATTTCCTTTCCCCCAAAACAAATTATTATTATTATTATTATTATTATTATTATTATTATTATTATTATTATTATTATTATTATTATTATTATTATTATTATTATTATATTATTATTACCTACAGCCTACGCACCCCTTTACTTTATGTTTTGTCTGTCATGGCTTTGTCCCTTTCACGCCCTTCTGAAGCTTGGTTATTTAGAACTGGTACTTTTCATTTAACATGAAAAATGTGGGTAGCTGTTTCGCTGAAGATTGGCTGTAGGTAGAGAATAAAATTATAGGGACACTTAAACTCTGTCTTAGGGTATGACGCGAGAGCGTTAATGGTTATTTGCTCTTCTTTATTAATTATTTCCTCTGTCTAATTGCACACACTCTCTAGCATAATTAAGCAAGGCATCAAGGCCACGTGATAGACCACAAGACTCACATTGTCTCCTTCAACAAAGTCGAACGAACTGCAGCCACTAGCTGAGTGCTTTGTAAATAATCTGTATATAGCCCCTTTGGGTACATGCATAACCTCGTGCAGGAAATAACATGTTGGGAAAAAGAAGTGCCTCAGTGGACTAGGGATAGCACATCAGACTCGAAATACAAAGTTCATGAGTTCGATTCTCAGTTCAGTTTTAATCATTTTGATTCGACAGTTCAATGCGTGACGTCAGAACCCTCTCGACAAATCCTGAATTATTATGACAAAGCACAAGGCTTTTCGTTGGAATGTCCGTCCTGACGCTATCGCGTTAAAATACTGCCAGTTCATGAGATTGTGTTTTCCCAGTCGCCGAACCTTCTTTCAGTGTCATCACAAATTAAACTACACTGGTGACAAAGCAAATATATTTGTTTGTAGGTTAAGAAGGTCGCAAAACACCAGAGTCCCAGATGTCCGTTGTTTCTCATCTCTGCGCTTAGCACGGCGACATGGGCATGAAAGGCAGCACCCTTTATTCTGTTCTACTCGCAGCGATCAGCGGATGAAAGGGCCCCAGACAAGAACGAAGCTTTTGCCGTACCAGCCTCCAATACTGCACGCCTGCCTGGCGTCTGATAAAGCGCACCAGTGAGTCCCCCACCTTAATCAATAATCGTTTGTTCGTGTGGCCCTGCAACGATAGCGACGTCCCTTTTCTGCAGCAGTCATAGAAATAGTCGATGCCAGAAAGGAGGCACAGAGATATTGTGAGGTGTCTGTCTATTCTTCCCACTGGAATTGTACCGTAATGTAGCCCCCCCCCCCCCCCCCCCCCCACACACACACACACACACACACACACACACACACACACACACACACACACACACACACACACACACACACACACACACACACACACACACACACACACACACACACACACACACACACACACACACACACACACACACACACACACACACACACACACACACACACACACACAGCCCACAGCACACCGCACACCGCACACACACACACGCACACCGCACACCCGCCCGCACACACACACACACACACACACACACACACACACACACACACACACACACACACACACACACACACACACACACACCAACGCGGCGTCCGCACGCACGCACAAGTGTGCTGCGTATATAGACCACGTCGATCTGTGCCACATTGGTCCGCACCAAATCACTGCTCACTGCAGCGGCGCATGCTGCATCGGCGATCATTTATTTGGTGCGGCACCAATGCTGGATCAGGATAGGTCCATATGAGGGACATATGCTGATATGGGGGCAGCACCTGTCGCAAAAGCGCATGCAGCGTTGAGCTTACGGCTCAACGTAGCTTTTCATGCGATGGCGATGAATTCGCGCCAGCGGTACCAGGCAAAAAATGAAGCGACGGACATAAACCAAGCCAGAACTTATAACCGCCCATAGCCGATGAGACTGGTGATGCCGGAAAGTGATAACGGCGTGCAACTTGGAGGTGGCATGAATCACACGAGATAAGCAAACCTAGTTCAGGAGAGCAAGCTGTCGGGCTAGTTGGTGATGCATGTTGTAAACTTAAAAGCGCAAAAAACCGGACGACGGACAGAGTAAGGGAACACAAAGCCAGAACCAGAAGCGCTCGTGAACCTGTTTTTTGTGTTCCCTTACTCTGTCCGTCGTCCGGTTTTTTGCGCTTCCAAGTTTACAAGCAAACCTACTTTAAACTGAGTTGGGGGTCACTATAAGGATGTTATTACGGCCATGAAATAAAAAAAAGCACTGGATGGAATGTATGGCTTGAATGTCTTGCATCAAATTCCTTAGTTTAGAAAATGACGTAGCCATGACAGACAGCTACATTATGTGTTACTTTAGGGTGATAGATAGTAATTGAGATAACTGTGAATGAACGCGCAATGGTCAGAACGAAGGGTGTGATGTTCAAAATAGCACCACGCTCGAATCAGGGTAATACATATGTAAACAAGTTTCTCTGCTGTGGAGCTTTGTGCGCATGCTTATACACGGATAAAGAATATCTTGAACACCAAAACTCAAGAAGGTAGAATGAAGTTATAGGTTTTTATGTAGAGGTAAAAAATGATAGTCACTCGTCTCCACTGAGAATTGATATATATTTCGTTTATTGTATTTATTAGCACAATGGCATTTTCGAACTATGGCAGATTATTGTAACGCTCCATGAAATTTTTTTTGCGTTGCACTACTAAGTTATAGGTATGTCCTTCAGATTATATTGACAAGACCCCGTATAAGCTAACCGCATCAAGCCACCTCCTCGGTGGCGAAGGCTCCTATGAGATCGCTGGCTGTAAACTGTCTCCCGCAATGGGAGCATAATTAAGTCGCAAACAATTCACACTGGTCGACCGAAAGCTGTGTATTTGTCAAGGAGACGAGCGGAACTGAGCTTATGCCCCCTTTTTAACTTGGGAAGCCTGCAGAAATATGAAACTGCAGCTTTAATACTCTCTTTATTTACCTGTCTCTGGTAGCCTTCCCCCCCCCCCCCTTCCCCTTGCTTCAGCGCACTGAGATGCAGCATTGTATTCCAGTTGCCGACATATTAGAAATAAGTGGGAGGCAAAACTGTAAGAACCCGCTGATGAAATGGGTGTGTTTTAAAGCGTTTTTGGTTAATTCAAAGCAACAATACGTCCCCAAAGCTTATTTTCTACCGAGTAAATTGTTTCCCAAAATTCCACGGCACTTTTCGTTGCATAGCTTATCCCTCTTGATAAGTTTCAACAAATAAATTTATAAGCGTAAGAGTGTACGTATTGGCAGCTTTTTATGAACAATGCAGGAAGAATAGCCGCATTTACGGCCTCTTCACCGGCGCTAATGAGGCTAAACGACTGCAAGTTTTTCTGCATAACAAGGTAATATGGAGAAGAAGAAATATGTGCTTAAAACTGGGTGCAGGTCATCGCGCTGTCACTTCTTGCTTCCATCAAATGTCGCAGTAAGCACGGAGTATATTAAATATTTGGACAGAATTCGACGATGAATTCAAGGTATTTGGCGCGCTTCTTTTTATTTCCAAGTTAGGCGTCTTTTTAATGCGATAGCAATATAAGCCTAATGGAGCCAAATGCTCCGTCGGTCATAAAATTTTTTCATGCGCTGAAGAGTTGTGACGTCACATTCGGTGAAGGCATCAACAGCTTCCAATGTTATTGCAGTGCCAACACGTTATGTAATTAGGTGTCCCTATGAGTTTGTATTTGTGTTTTCAAACTTTTACTCTTCGTCTGTTCCTCTGCATGCGTATGCATGTTGCCTTTCTTTCCATAAATCGTTCAGTTTTTGTTGTTGTTGCCTCAAAAACGAAAACTCTCGTCTTGTCGCAGTCTTTTGTCAGTGTCCTTTGTCGCGCTGATAGCCCTCAAAATAAAAAAATGGAACTATGAGTACGAAGGAAATGAAATCAGACAAAAAAGAAAAGAAAAGAAGAAGCGACAAAACTTGGCTACAGCTTAGTTAAAGCATTCAGCGGGACCCAGCACTGGCCGCAAGTGATAGCTTTCAAAATTCGGCTAGTCAGATGGGACCAACTCCTCAGCCAGCCAGACAAGACCACTCACGGGGGTTCCGCGACAGTCGCTTGACTTTGGGACCCCAGTCTGTATACAAAATTTATGCACTTACCCAAAATGTTCTCAATAAATTCAATAAATTCAATATACAAATTCAAATCCAACTTGCACTCATTTCGTGTGCCCAGGACGTCGCCCCCCCCTGGGGGAACACAGGACTCACCTGCCCTGATTCCCGGCACCTATGGCAAATAAAGTTGTGTTTCTCTCTCTGTGTCTCTGTCAGTCATCTGAACCACTGAGGTTTTTAGAATCCGTTCTTGGCTTGCGCGTTGTCGTCGTCGTAGTATCCCGCGGAACTATAGCAATGCGAAGAGTAGGGCGAACAATGACCGTAGGGCGAGGGTAGGCGAGGCACCGGGCTGCTGATTCAAACTGCAGCTAAAGTACGCACAAAAAAAGAGGGCCTAGAGAAATCAACCCTGGAAGTGCGCCATGCGTAGGACACCTTGCTTCCTCCTGTCTCCAATACTTGTTATTTCATTTTACTACCGTACAACGGATAGAGATTCCGCTTTTGGACCGGCCTCTGTGACAAGAACACGGGTCGTGGCTGTGGTCGGAATGAATGCAAATGATACGAGAAACACGGTTCACCACATTCCTTGGCATCGAAGAACAGCGCATTTATGCTTATTTTTCATTGTCTGTATTTTTGTGCTCGCTTTTATTCCACATGAACACAGCATTCCGTCTTGTCCTTCACAATTTTTATGCGGAACTGTCCATCACTAGTTTGAGCAGCGCAATGAAGCGTAATTTCTTTTCAGAGGGAAAGATTGGTTTATGGGTTTATGGAGGTTTAACGTCCCAAAGCGACTCAGGCTATGAGGGACGCCGTAGTGAAGGGCTCCGGAAATTTCGACCACCTGGGGTATTTTAACGTGCACTGACATCGCACAGTACACGGGCCTCTAGAATTTCGCCTCCATCGAAATTCGACCGCCGCGGCCGGGATCGAACCCGCGTCTTTCAGGCCGGCAGCCGAGCGCCGTAACCACTCAGCCACCGCGGCGGCTCTGAGGGAAAGACGGCAACAAATTCTGAAAGAGGTGACCTCATAATTACGCTTTCTCATTAATGTGTTTGCTCAGTTTTAGCAGTGCAGAGTGCATGGCAAAATTATGCTGTTATTTTTTTTGTCCCAGGACCCATCTTTAGGCTTGTTCTGATTCTGCTCATTTTATCAACGTGACTAGCCTCAGCGGAGGTGATCGCAGTCTTGCCTATCAGAAGCGTCGAGCAGTCACATGTTTAGTTAGTGAAGAGCGTGCGCAGATGTCTGCATGCTCAAGGTGACGTCCCGGAGCAGGGTCATTTGTCCGGCACTGATCCCGGCAGTGGCACCGGTCACGTGATTGGCTTCCATAACAATGCCCATGACGAGGTTCCGCTTGCACCGCTGCCGAACAGGCTCGAACGGCTCCTTGTTCCTGGTGATGTCACTGTCACGTGATGCAACGTGACCGGTGATGTGCAAATGCCGACACCGTCACGCGATCTGATTACAGGATGCGTTACACCGCATAGCCGTATGAAGACTCCCAGCTCTCTAGGAATGTAAAGAAGAGGATTTCTGATTTCGCATACATTGGCATTAACCTATTTATTCTGTCACGCCATGTAATTATGACAGAGCTTAAGTTTCCCGTCCTTTTCTTTTGTCTACCATCATCACCATCATCATCAGCCGGACTACGACCACTGCAAGGCAAAGGCCTCTGCCATGTCTCTCCAACTAACCCTGTCCTACCTGTCCTACGCTTTCTGTGCTTGTGTCTGAGGCTGGTCACCTCTTTCGAAAAGTACAAGCAAACACATCAGTCAGCCACCTGCTTACACCTTCATCCCCGTCCAGCGTGCACTTCTTCACTGCTACTTTAGAAGGATACAACGGATCTGCCTCACTTGCCGAGCTTAGTATAGTTTTCCGATGCCGGAGTGCGTTCTCTCAACAGAAAGTTTTCACGAAATGTTTCCGCATCAACGCGTAAGGTTCCGCCTCGTTTGGCAGCGTGGAAAAAACGAGGCGCGTTTTCTACGGCGATAAGACCACAGCAGAAACATTGCGAGCAAGGCCATAAAACGGGACGTTGGCTGGTTGCTGTTTTTTCCCCCGCCACGGATGTGGCAGGACGCTGCCGACGTGGAACTGTGCCAGTTGTATTACGCGGCACCGTTATAGAGCTAGTTCGGTCGATAAGCAGTCGGTGTTGTAGCAGTCGGCACCACGTGTCGGAAATAATCGGGGGTTGCGTAAAAAAAAATCCTACCATGGGTGTTTGTGGTTCCAGTAATTGATGATTGATTGGTTTATTATAGGCAATGACGAGTTAATGAAATGATCGTAATTAACTGAAGAATTAAAAATAAAAAAAAACAGAAAAGGGGGTTCAAATTTGTCAAAACGCTCAGAATGAAAAAAGCCAATGCTTGATGGTGATAATTAAGGTTATTTAGAGTGTGTAATCGATAAACAAATAATTGAAACAATTGAAAAATAAAAATGCGTTCAAAGATGCAGAACTACTCAGAATGAAAAGCCTAACCCGCTAATCTATCGCGTCATACCCTTAAGGCGGAGCTTAAGTGTCCTCTCCAGTTTTTTACTCCTCATGTGCGTTGTGGTCGTTTTTGTCGGTGACGGTTATGCGGGGTGCCCTCCATTCTCTTGCAAAAACAGTCTCTAGAAAGTCTATAGACTTCTTATAGCCCCTGTTGCTTTCCTATAGATATTTCTTTTTGTCTATTCATAGCCTATAGACTGTCTATAGACAAAAGTTACTAAAAGTGTGTGGCCACAAATCTACAGATTGTCTATAGGCTGTCTATAGAATTTGTATTGCCTATAGACCGTTCTGTAGAATTTGTCTATAAAGAGTCTATAGACTTTATAGACAGAAGTCTACATATTGAATTCCACTATTTCCAGCAGTGTTATCAAAGCTCAAATCTTTGGCTTCTCTAGCCTCGTAAGAGCACCTGAATGAAGGTGCGAATGCATCAATTGCGCCATTTACTTTTTAAAATTTTACCCAGATACCAACACTGTCACCTTTTTTCGTCAAGAGACAGCATACGTATTTACATTATTATGAATCGACGTCGGTATGTTACGTAAGCAGTATGCGGTTCCATCGTTTTCGCCAGGTGTGGGTAACAGCTGGCGGTGGGGCCTATAGGAATGCATGGAAGCGAACAACTGCAGTGTAAGTTTATGATTTCACAGTGCACCCATGATGTTGTGAGCGTCCCTAGGCCCTCGCTTTGTCGTTCCGTTATAAGCATACCATGCTTCATGTTCTCTTCTACTATCCTCTCTTCATTTATTTTGATTGGTTTTGATTTATTCTGATAGAGCCTTTGAACGCCATACTGCAGCAGGCTCGTTCAACTTTTTTTTTCACTCAATTTACGCACTTGTCTTCATAGACAAGAGACTACAAAATGAGCTAAGCAAGTCCTCTTTCATCAACGAATGCTGATTAGAGCGTAGGTCCGGATCTTAAAATGCAAAACGTTTCTCGCAAGTGCATATTTGGTGTTCTAAAACTACACTGGCTTTGAAATGATGTTTTACGCTGCCACATTCTGTTCTACGGTGTAGTCGGCTTTTATTAACAGAGCACCAACTATGACAGCGGTCGACGCCGTGGACAATTTCGCCCACGATGATTTTATTGTCGCATTTAGAGGCTAGGTAGTTGGTCGGTAACGCACGAATTTTCCGCCTATCCTGAGTATAATTTTTCAGCAGGGGAAGAGGGGGGGGGGGGTGTTGTGTTTATTCCTTGGACGAGTGCTGGCTGAACACGGTGCAATCTGTCACCTGAGAGAGATGATTCAAGCGTTTTTCTTTTGTAGGAAACTGTCGTAGCCCAAACGACTGTAGCAGCCTAGTTGCCTCAGCTCGAGCGATTTCTGCTATGTACGGCCAATAAAAACGCATGACTTAAGCCAATTGCGCGCTTATCAAAAGAAGAGGACAGGGTTAATTGGAGAGACGTGGGAGAGGCCTTTTCCCTGCAGGAGGCGTAGTCAGGCTGCTGCTGATGATGACCAAAAGAATTAGCTTGTATCAATGTTTTAGAGCATTGCACAACTCAGACTGTTCTTTCATCGCCCCAATACGAAGGCCTAACGGCCAGCGAGCGTCACATTCCCAATGGTCGTGGCGAAAAAAAAATGCATTTCTTTATTTTTTGTCTCCACTGCTTGAGCGCCGGTAGACAAGCAGAAACTCTCGGCAGAACATTGAGTAATTTAGGCGGCCATGCGAATTGCGGACATGCACCACTTTGTGGAATAGTTAGGCGGGTTTGGAGTAGACCATACAGCGCCCAGTAGGGACGTCAACGATGGCAGTCAACTCAGAGAGCAAGAAAATGGCTCCTAAAAAAAGAAAAGAAAGCACATTCCTCCTTAGTTGCTCAAGACCAGCGCAGGAGACAATTTGGCCCATGCAAACGACGCGCTCCTTGCCTATTAAACAAAGTGCTTACACGGGCTGCCGGCCGGTCCGGCAAGGTGCTGCGAGCGTTACCGTATTCGCGCAGTTGTAGGTGGCACGAGGTTTACAGTAAGTTTTTGCATTATCCTCGGCCCCATTCCTCAATATTTTTTTTTGTGCTCTCACTTTTTGTTTCGTCACAAAATACATCAAATTATTGAAACGATTCAAACGCAAGCGGCCGCAGTAATTCTATATCATCTTGTTTATAATCAGTAAAGCTAAAATCCAGACAGAATTGAAAGTATGATCCCCGGCCGCAATAAAATAATGCCCTGAAAATAAGGAAATGCAAGCACTGTGTACCAAGCGCTGTGCACGGCGATAGCCGTTTATGAACTCTAGCACCAGAACTAGTCAGAAAGTGAGCTGCACACACCGAAACGACTATTCAGTGCAGTGTGGTAGTAGCGCATTGTCTATAATGTGGGCGGGGTTTGAAACCGTGTCTTCGCCACTGCTCGTAAAAAAGCAATGAATGTTAAAGTTAAGTTTCGAGCTTTAGAAATACGTGATGCGACTGTGTAAGATAACAGACAAGAGAAGCGAGAATGAAGGCCCAGTGGATGAGGGGGAAATACTTGATTAGTCGAATGAGAAAAAGAAACGATCGCCAAGAATAGACAAATTCCTCTATAGCTGTGTAGCTTTAGAGGTCTTTGCTATATAGCGACGTATACACTCAAGTGTGTTTTTAATTTCTATTGTCACAGCTGATGGCAGTTTTCCAATGATCTGCGCTGCTGCAGCTGGTTCATTGCATAAGTACGCAATCGCCATTCATCTAGAGATTACCGGTCTTTTTCCTTCCCTCTCTTCTTTTCATTGCACGGAGCATTTGGCTAGGCCCAAGTATGGACCGGCTGGTCTCTCCGCCCTTTTCGCTATTAGAGTTTTGGCTCTCTGCTGACGTTGCTGCAGGTGGCTGCTGACGTCTCATGCTGCGCACAGCAGCTTTCAACGCAGCATCTTCCATTTGCAAAAATAAAACTAAATATATAAAGAAGAACTCCCAGTCCCACCGTCTATTTTTACCTGTCTCTGAACTGCACCGTCTTCCCCCTAACCACCCTCTTACAACAGGTCGCCTCTACCTTGTTATTTGAGTTGTAAGAGCAAGCATTTGAGAATAAGGATATCTCCTTGAGCACGAGTTGATACGGTAGTCCCAAGCCTCGCAAAGCAAGGAACCGTTACGTCACAAAAAGGCTATAAGAGACCAGTAAAATATGGCAGGCACCAGTGACAGGAACACCGATAGGAGAAGGAAAGTGCCGGAGGTGCGCCCCATGAGGATGATGGAGAGTACCCATTGTCACGGCGAGAGAGCATTTTCGTGTTTCCCTCTGTAGACAGACACTTCGGCGAGGCATAGGGGCAATTCCCAAGCAGGGCGGGTCTAGAGCTTAGCGCATTCAAAACGGAACGCGCATGCCGTGTTCAGGTCAATGACCTTCTCTCTCAAGCCCGAAGTGCTCGCGTCGCCTTTCGACTGTAGTGGCCTCCAGTCTTAAAGGCACTGCAGACACGTCGGCTGTCTCCGGGGATTTGCTATGCCTCTCTGGAAATCACACATTTGGCTAATGAGTCGGCGGAGAACAGTTTCGTCACAGCTATGTGTGCCATCAGGTCCCCTTGCAGTGAGCAGAGCCGGACTAATTGGTCTCTCTGAATCAGCACCATTCCTGTTTTAGTTTGGTTTTAGTAGAAAAAGAAAGTTTACGACGCTATTGCATGAGTGGATAAAGGGAAAGTGTTCTGCCGTACGGCGCTCTTAGTGGGACATTACTGGGACTTGCCCTATTTTACTCGAGGCTCGCGGGACGACGTGAGTAACGTTCGCTCAATTGAAGAATACGCGCCCGCCTTCTCGCTAAGCCTCGTTTCACCATGCAGCCATAGCTCTTTCCTCTGCTTAGTTTTGATTTACATCAAATTTTGCTCCTGTGCAGCGAATGAGTCCTTTTACCAGCAACTCAGTGAAATAGTGGCCCATGTCGGGTTATGCGAGTCCTTCAGATACCACTGGTTTTGAAGGTGTGATATTAGTAAAGTGCAGTTTCTTGCACTTGCTTTGTTGTGTTGTCCTTGTATTCTTTACGCCATGTTTACAAGAAATTCGAAAAACCAGCCCAACCAAACATTTGTGGTAAAGTGCAATTGTTTGTTCAATTGTTTGTTAGGAAAAAGTTGCGCTGAATGTAGCCAGGCATGTGGTAAGCTTTCAAAGTAATGCATTCGACATGCCGTTTCCACGAGAGGTTGTTTGTAATATGGTCACCGAGATATTTATTACGTGCTGTCTAGTCAAAGTTAGCATTTATAAAGCATTCACTCCGCCGTGGTTCACCGTTGGATCAAATCGCGTATGATAGCTGAACGGCCTCAAATTCCGTCAAACGAAGAAGCCGTGTGATAGCTAAGATTTTGAGAGTCCTCGAAAAGCGCTCAAGACAGGCTGCTATTTCACATTATATTGATGTCAAAGAGAAGTCTGTAGTTGCATATGTTATGTCTATCTCGATATTTATTAATTAGAATCTCCTTGCCTGTACCAAAAGCAATGAAGCAGAACATGTAAGAGCACTTATCAGTTGCTTCTGAGTCGACTATTTTCGTTTGGTACTATCAACTACCTAACAGTTAACGTGATTTTAAGAGCATGGACCTTCGCTCAGTACAGCGTTGCTTCATTTACGAATTGACCACTTGCCTAAAGAGTGGGCTTCACCTGGCTTTTTCCATGGGCTGGTTGCTCGTCATATCACGGGCCGAGAAACGATCACCGGTAATCCTCCGCGATTAAGAAGAAAAACTCATTATTTAACTCTGTATTTTACTTTAAAGGTACTGAGATTTTCTTCCATGATTGTTTTTTTCTTTTTCCAAGGACACTTGCACAACACTTCGGGACAACGTCTGGCAAAATCGCAAAGGGAGCAACACAGGACAGGACGCGGGAAGCTTGAGAAGACAGGGAAAGGGTGGAAGGAATGAAAGTTCGGCGTCTTCTCTGTAAGAGAAGTCTACCACCGAGAAACAAGGCCACGGAAAGATAGAGAGGCCATCTCATGGTTTTCGTGAAGATGAGGAAGGAAAAATTACCGCACATAAAAGCATCCGCTGCGCGCATTCTTGCGTTAATAATACGAACCGACACTGAGAAAGAGAGCACACTACAACAATGGGCAGCCTTGCCAACAATCAGTCATCTCCGGCAAGCAAGCGAATTTTGGTATCCTCCCCCAGCTGAGTTCCCTCTGCGCATGGTGTGGAATGCTATCACTTCGGCAACCTTGAACGCTTTTTACAGCATCTTTTCATCGCTGGCGTTTCATCCATACTTCCGACGCTTTTCAGATCGACTTGAGTATAAAAGGGGATAAAATGTCTTCGTCGTTATCTTTTTGTGAAATTTTTCTCACTTAGCTGCACGCCCAGCAGAGATGCTCTACATTGGAAAGGCTTACATGTCGTCATTTCATCGCTTAGCGAATCCCGTATAGCGTTATGTGCGCTGTGTGGAAGAGTCTATGTAGTGTTTCTTTTTTAGGTACAAAATATTATTTAGGAAGCCTTATTTCTAGCTTCGAAGCCTTTCAGCGCTAACACACAAAACAAATCACAGTGTGGCTTTCAATCAATTTTGCAATTGGCTTCATTCAAGTCCTAAATTTTAGGCCTCATTGTCTTTTCTGCCATTTATTTCCTAATTAGGTACAAGGAATTTCTTCGACATTAATTGCCTGCCTTACAGCTCAAAATCAATAATATAGGGTGGCCGTGATTGCTACACGTGCAGCTAACCGACAATGGCCTCCGCATTTCACTAGTCGTCAGCGCGCATATTTTATTCGGTTGTGCAGTTTGCTTTTGCTGTTACTTTTATTTAGCGCCGCTTCTCAAATCAGGTTGAAAGGTAGTTTGCTTGGAGGAAAAACCTGTATTTCGAAATTTGATTTTCTACGATCAGATAACACCCTTCCAAATTCAAAATATTTGTCCCTTCTTGAAATTATAACAATAAAGGTCTGTTCGATACTGTCTGCACATTTCACCGTATGCTAGTCATAGGTCCACTATCCAAATACATTCATACAGCTGCTGCTTTACTGAGTATAAGAGCTTGAAATTAGAATGGGAACTTAGGAAGAGTAGAAAACCGATAGGTAAAGAAATTACAAAAGTACGCGGCCATTTTTCAAGCTGCTTATTATTAAGTCTGTAGTGACAGATCCACACTTTGAAACAAAACAGCGAAAATTTGAGACAGGGCATTTAACTAACACATAAGAGCGCTGACCAGCAACTGATGTATTTATTGCGTAAGCGTATAAATACTCGTGACGAAAGCACGTGCACCAGAACCACAATGACAGCATCACCAAGGAACAGGAAATATCAAATAACATACGCCATTCCGTGCTAACAGAAATAAGCTGAAGGTTTGCTACGCCTTCCTTGCGATTATAGAGGCTTCAAATGTTTCCCTCGTCCGTGAATTGGAGTAATGCTTGAGGATGGCACAGCATCCGAATAATAGGGAACACCCTTCGCAGGCTGTGCTACAGTGGCGCGCCTGGTTGCTGCTGCGCACAGCGGCATCCAGAGACGAAGCGTGTTTTTTGAGGCGACCAGTACTGCATCGCTCGTCGCACTAACATGAGGCCCCACAGGAAACCGGCGCATCTTAAGCGACATGCGTGTGGCAGGCAGCGGAACGCTTTTAATGTCACTGTGGCGACACACCTCCATGCAAGGCACTGAAAAGTTGATCTATCTGCCCAAAGGCTGCAGCTTGTATGAAGGGGAAAAGATCACACCTACACCGACCGTGCGAGCTATGTGCTTCAACTTTGTAACATACTTTGTGAATATAGGGCACAACAGTGAGCTTACGCCTATGTTTTACTATGCGGATCACAGTGTTGCAAGCCGCCACAACACTCAGCAAAAGTAACGCTGGAAAGCCAGCCGACTTCTGACGCTTCATGTGTGCATGTAAACTTGCCTGAACCTTGTGGTGGCACGAGCTTGCGATGCATTCTTGAGGGCTCCTAAATCATTATTTAGTTTGACGACATTAGACTGCACGCACGTGAAGGGAAGACAAATTTTAGGCGCTCGGGGCTCGTGGCGCCAGCATAGATGATCGCTAATAATAAGATAATGATAATGAGGACTACCATATCCAGAAAACGTACATGTCCTTCATTTTGCAGTTCCTTCGCAAACCGGAACGCGACAGGATGGGCTTCTAAGAGGGCGATCAGTTCATCCACTCAATGTTGCCAGTCTCCTTGGGCATTGCTAACATGTATGAAAGAAAAAAATCATACATGTAGCGAGATTTTATCGCGCCAAAGCCACTACTAGTGCACCTAAAAACTGTCATATTAGGCCAGCTAGATATGGCCGAGCAGAAGAGCTAGACGGACAGCCAATGCAAATTTCACCTTTCTTAAATTTAAAATTAACTTTCGAACCTGACAATTCTCTACATCAGGCAGTAGGAAAGTGCTGCAAGGATGCTGCTCATGCTAACGCCAGATGAGTTCTGGAAACATGTGGCGGCATAATCATAGATTGTGTCTCCGACAACTTGGCAAAGTTTTCTTTAAGCAAGGAGCGATAGAGAACTTTGATGAAAAAATACGTCTGCCTCCGGGGGGCAGTTCTGTGCGCAAATCTGAGACAATTCTAGTGCGCTTCTAACAAGAAAGGGTTCCTGCATAGACAAAATGGACAACGACTGCTGGAGGAACTTGCCTAGAGCCCATTGCCAGAGTGCTCTTACTGAAACAATGGCTCCAGACAGGCATCCGGATTTGGGAAGTTTTGACAGAAAAAAAGATCTAAAGGCTGAGGCGTTCACTGTTCTTGGTTGCCTTGGCCATTTTCTGCACTGGATACAGACAGCCCGTGGTAATTTGCCAATTGGATTACCGTTATCCAAAGGGGATGCCAGTTGGGGCTCCCAAAAATGGCGTTCCATAAACGAAAAAAGAAAGTCATGAAACACAACGGTTATCTCCGGCAATGGGAAGTCACGGCAATCGGTAGGTCCTGTTAATTTTGACAAGCGCGTAAGCGCATCTTTCACCGGCATGTCGTAGCACAGACAGGTAGAGCTGACGCAACAGAGAAGCTGTTTTCAGCAAACATGCTTTTTTCAATTTGATCGCATTACGCAGTGATCTTTTCTATATCGTGCTTGTTTTTCCCCCTTTGGAAAAAAAAACACCAATAAGCGAGAAAAAAATGTGGCGTTTTCTTTTCACATTGGTGAAAGACTCATGTTGGCGAAGAAATTGCCGCTGCTACGTTTAAACAGCACGCTTTCATTACTTTTGAAAAACAGCACGTACGCTAATTGTTAATTATTAAGCAACTCGACAATACAGTCTAAGTGAAGAGCGAAGCTAATTGGTGGTTGATTCTGTAAAAAAAAATTACCCCTTCACAGCATTAGCCATTTCAAAGAAAAAGAACGGATGCATGAGAAATGCAATGCTTGTTCCTTTTTTTTCCCTCGGTCTTTCTCTTGCTGTGAAGCGCTGATTTTCTTAAACTATTGACAACACAGAATGCCTAATTGACTCTGTAATGAACGAGGCACTGTGGTATAGCAGTGAGTGACAAAGACAGTATACTAAACTCTTTACTAGGAATGGATCTCATGGTGAATTTCAATCAGCTTGCGAAACGGGTGACGTCAGTTTCTCACGAACTCTGCCGGAAGCGTTACTAGAGACGTTCTTTCCAGTGGAGATCATTCATCACTTTTAGGAGGACAAAAGATAAAGCTTGCGACGTTTTCCAATTTGATAGCGCGCCTGGTCTAGATAACGCAAAGTTGCTCAATTTTTCTGGACTGTTCCGCAAAGCTCCATGCTTGAAAGGATTCCAACTTCCTCCGCCACATATAAAAGTCATAAAACACGAAATCGGGAAATCCGCGCAACGATGTAAGCTATTACGCTATCGTTAGACTGTGTGGGCTGGCTCCTACTTATCGTATCTTATTCTACAGTGATCTGTCAAAAAGTAATGACATCCAATGTTCCGGTTCATTTGTTTATTTCATTCCTAGGAAAAAAATAGCGGGTTACGAGCGTCATTAGATTCCTCGCCCCCTTCCACACTATTATCCATTAGCCGACATTTCATACAATGCAGTTATTACTGCCAATCGCTCCGCGGCATAATTTATGAAACCATTATCTCAACACTTGCCAACTGCCACGTCAACTACTATAGTACAAAATATGACACATTAGTGATCAGCCGTGGAGTTTTTTCTCTTAGATGCTATCAACGATAAAAATACTATATATTCTTTCGATAGCATAGGAATGAGAAAAAGAAAAATATCTAGTGCTTGTACCTCCTCTAATTGTGGGTGCTAAGCGCTTTGCTTTCATTTTTACTGTGTTGAGCAGAAAAAAAAGTTGTTCGAAAGTTTAAATAAAAATATTCCGTATATGCTTGTTAATTTTCTCCCAGTAATTAAATTTGTGCAACACAGCACGCTTTACAGGGGCAACAAAAAGGTCTATACGATTATTGAATGGCGCTTCCTTGAGAAAAGTCGATCGTTATTCCTGCCTAGGTGTGACAATTCTGGTAATTTCAATGAAAAAAAAAAGCCTACGACTTTTTACGACAGTTTCAATAGGCAGTATTTCACAAAGTACGGTAAGTAGCTGCGCGCAACTTAGTGGCACGAACACCATTCATATTTAAGAGGCAGTGAAGAAAGCTTCAATCCATTTTTGTTATCCACAGTAATCAATTACGTGAACCTTGCTGAGTTTGCTCATTCTTTCCGGCAGCAAAAGACGGATTATCACTCAGAAAACCGAGTTTCATAATTGGCACTTGAGCCGAGTCTCAGGGATCCCCTAAAAAAAAAAAGGAACTCTGTCGACGCACTCAGTTTGGTTGCGTAATAAGCTGGTGATGACGACACCTGAATATCGTTTTGAAGCGAAAAGCTTCAGTACGCAAGGTAGAGCAGTCACCGCGTGGACCTAAGAATGACCTTGAACGACCTTCAGCTAAAACCACGTTAGCAGTCTATGACCATATGTGGTACAGATATGATGACGAACCGCTGACCCATGACCTTTAGTTGACCTTTGGGTTCACCTTTGACCTTTAGAGCATCCGAATGGGTGATGCGATGCCTACGTGATGACATCCGATGGGGGTGTCGTCAACACCATCTGATGCCACGTGGTCGCAGTGTGTATATATCGGCTGTCGCTAGCCTGTAGCGGAGCTGCCGTGGATGAGCCTCAGACGCTTTGCAAGCCTGCTTGCTTTTCGCTCAATTCCAAGGTTAGCCAAGTCAAGCCACTGCCAATTTTTTGCCTTTCTTTTGATAAAAAAAAGCTCCGTTTACAGTTTACGCATCGTGTTTGTCTTTCAAATGCAGTAATCTATCGACACACTCTAAATTCAACAAGCCCTCAGTGCCCCATTAGTGTTAACATCACGAGCAGTCAGAGCAAAAATGCTCTCCGTCATTACATCTCTGAAAATCTTTCTGCGCTCTGTCAATGTATTTAAGCGCTTATCTGGCACGAATTGGTGTCACCTGTTACAAAAATTTCTTTAGACACTCTATAGAGTGTCCATAGAATTCTGTCTATAAGGTCTATAGATTATCTAAACACAAACCTTTTGAAAACAGTCTATAGGCAATACAAATCCTATAGGCAGTCTACAGACAATCTATAGATTTGTGGCCATACACATTTAGTAGACCTTTGTCTGTAGACAGTCTATGGACTATGAACAGAGAAAAAGAAATATCTATAGGAAGTCAATACAGTGTATAAGAAGAGTATATAGACTGTCTACAGACCATTTATTTAAAGGGCGAGCGTCCAGGCTTGGGTCACAACTGGTGTTTGCCGCACGCAACTTGAATCTTTGCTTTCACTTACCCTATACTTTCTCTCTTTCCGGTTTTCTTTTTCGTTTACTTTTTCAAAGTGAAATGTAGCCAACAATTATGTGCAACTGGGAAATGGCACTGCCTTTCGTTTTCTTCTCTCTTTCTATCTGTCTTTTAAAACTTCTACTTCTTTCTTTTTAATCAGACAGGAGTGCGCATGACAAATTGTATTGAAAGGAACTTCCCATGTTTCTCATCTTGAATGGGAATCGCTGCCACAACCAACCAAGAGAAGTAAAATGTTCGAACTTCTGGACGGAGATTGCTTGAAGACCAGCAATTCTTACTTTGGGTTACTAAACTGAGCCTATGCGATTCAGAGACGTTGCTCTAATGATTCAGGTTTAAGCGGATTTTTATCTGCTTGCCGGGATCAGGAAATACAAAAATACCTTAGTAAGCCTGTTGTAATCACATGTACGTGCACAGTTTGTTGTTCGGATTGCCTCACATCAAGATACCCCGGCCTCTCAAGTTCACGTGGCGGAACGGCATCACGAAAAAAGTCGCCGGATGGAAGTGACGGGCAATGTTTACTTCAGTGTTCCATACCGGATAGCGAAGCTTTATTGTGTTAACAGAAGGAGATGCAGGAGTCCTTATCCAGCGCTCATGGGTAGATCGCCAATGCGACTAAATTATTCTGCATCTTCTCTCTAAAAAAGCCCCATTTTTCTCCCAACATTGTTTTATTTTCAGCAACGAGATGAGCTAAAGGTAATGGGCGGCGCAAGGTGTCCCATAAACAGCTCTCCCTCTTAAAGTATGGTGTCCGTTGGAATCAAGCCCACTTCGGTGGACCACTTCACCGAGGGAACCGGGTGCGTTAACTACTAATCACGAGCGCAAAGCAAACAATCTGTGATCTACTATAGTCGCATTGCTGCATTTAAACCAGCTTACAGCGTGCACCGAGTGGAGGCTTCTTTCTCCGTCGTCCATTCACGCGCCATGTCTTCTCTTGCCAGGGACACTCTGCGCTTGGTAACAAAGCTGGCCTGCCGCTTCAACGTTGCGTCACTACGCACCAGACCACTACGCATTCTTACTTGTGTTCAGGTGCCCCCTAGAATTTCCGCTGCCTGGAGCTTTGTAGGGACAGAAGTGTTGACGCGAGAAACTAGAGTAGCGACCTGAGTGAGACAGTGCCGAACGGTGGCACAAATAGGATGATCGCGTAGCGAGACTTCGACTCGAGAGGAGCGAAAATGTGCCACGGAACAGTGGAACAGCAAGCCATATTGCGCCTCCGTATATAGAAGTTGACCTGGAGGTCGAAACGTTTTGCGTGTAAAATAACTTTGTCTCCACGTGTGATCAGCTCGAGAGACAATTCTTCGAGACAGACCCGTGGGAAGTCTTTGCTCACGCTCACAGTCGCCTCCGTCCGGATAAACAGTCTTTCGGCGCTTTCATGCTCTACCCAGCCTAGCATCAGTCACTGACAGTGGGCAAAGAAACCGCTTTGTCTGTGTGCAGCGGTTGCAGATACTGTGGCTATCCAAAAGAGCTTACTCTGGCAGGGCGCATTACAGAACGCTTTTTGTCTACCGAATGCAGTTAATCCAAAGAAGATGACTGCGGATATACCCTGGTAATTTCAACATCGTCGTACTTGTGACTCGCATATCACCTGTATCGACGTTTATATTTATGTTCTTATCAATGTCTACAAAAGATTGATTGAGCATAATGCATAATCCTTTTGTTTCGATATTCGATGAGAGCCTGCTACATCATAATAATTTGTTATTTTATGCTTACAATTGATAATTTTGTATTAAACGTTTAATACACTCACATCCTATTCTCTTTATTATTACCATGCTTTGCGGTCCTTTAAGGAGTCACCTTCTTCAAAATTCTGCGAGTGGAAGATAGCCAGTTTGGGTTGAATGAGATCATATTAAAGTGCGACATCGACATTAGAAAATGCACCGATACAGCTGCCCAGACTCCTGAACCTCGCAATGAAATCTCAATTCCCTCGCGTGCCCTGAAGACCAGGCAACGAAACCCCACTCACGTCGAATACGTCCCATAAACCCGAGATCCCAAAGCCAAGAAAGTCTGAACGCAGTCGTGCACTCAGACAGACGCACCAAGAAAACAGCCTGACCTGAGCACATCAGCATATCTTTAATTTCAGTGAAGACGGTGCGCGCACGTCAAATTGCTACAGTTCGTCTTCGGCCCTGCAGACGCACGCCTGCTTCTGGGACTCAAGGAAGGCCTCGCAGCCCAAGTTCTTGGTCATGGTAGTGAAGAGGCCCGCCGTCGAGAGGCACGAGTCCTTGGAGGACACCTTGGTGTCGCAGATGTTCGCCATGCACGCGTCGAAGGACGTGTCACACTGCGTCTTGTCCGCCAGGCAGGTGTCGTAGCACAGGTCGTGCTCGTTGCAGCAGGCCTCGAAGTCTGGGTGCGGCAGCGCGGAGGCCGGCAGCCGGAAGGCCTCGGTGCCGCAGCCATTGGAAGACCTCCGGTGCAGCGGCCGCGGTGAGGGCTTCAGAGAGCCAGGACACTGGAATCGGCAGTCGAGGACTCCGCCGCCAGGGTGGGCTGTGCTTGTCGACGGGACCATGGCAGTGATCAGCAGGACTCCGAAGAACAGTGCGGCGTCGAAGGACGACATGGCGGCTTCTTGCTTCTTCGATTCTATGGATTCTTCTTCTTCTTCTTTGTCGTTTGCTCCTCGGCTTATGCGCTCGCGCAAGCTTAACCACATTGTCCCGTCTTCTTCGTCGTCTGCTATAGAGTCATGAGGTTCACCCTTATATTTTATTTTATTTTTATTTTTAATAATTTTTTTATTTATGAAATACTGCGGACACTAAGTCCAAGCAGGGTGGGCGTACAAGTGAGCGAAATAAGAAAGAAATAACACTGGAAAATGGACAGAAATAGCACTAATTGGTTAGACCTCATGGGGCAATGGTTGGTTTATTTGATTCCAATCTATATAGTTCGTGGGAAAAATGAAAACTTGTAGGTGTCTGTTTTGGCGAATATAGGGGTTAGAAAACTAGGGTGGTAATGTCGAGTTTGTCTGGCAGATAACGGCTTTCTTTGTGATTTTTCAATGTGATAACCTTGCGAATACGCAATACTTGCCGTAATGCCGATTTTCTGCTTGTCGTGGTGTGAACCTGGCCTTGTTTGCCCTTGTCTTCCGGGATGTCGTCTTCGAGACGATGACCTTGTCGTAACTCTTCTGTGTTGTAGCTATGGGCGAGTCTTCTCTGATGCGATGACTCTCGATCTCAATTTATAACTATGGATCTCTGCACACTATTCTAGTATCGCTGGCTGAAGGATCTCAGCCAGCCCTCTTTGGTTGTTGAAATGGTGGTTTATGTCACTGCGCCTGCCTTTGTGCGGTGACACGGTCCACGTTCAAAGAGACCGCAGTCGTATTTTGCGTTGACTTGCTTTAATGCTACTGCCGTGATAGCTATACTAAAACTGTTGATTATTTTATAATGAGCATGGCTGTACCGCATGACAAACTATAATGCACACGTACAGCTACCTTCCCTCAATAAAGACTGAATCCCGCAGTTGACCTGTTAATTGGTTGTTTCCACATTGACACTATTTGATTATTTCACTGGAAAAAAAAACCTTTTTTTCAGAAAATTTGAAAGAAATTTGAAAAAAAACTTTCAAACTATTTGAAAGAAAAACTGCGATTGCAAATCCGTGCACTGAGTCTTTAGATCATTGTGAGACATGTCAATATTTGCTGGTGGACGCTTTCGTGGATTTTTTTTATGTGCCCCTTTTTTCACAGCCCCAATTCAATACATATTTGAGAAACCCGACACAATGTCCCAGCAGTTTAGGATTGCGGCTGCAGAGCCCAAAGTCACGGGATCGAATTTTTCCCACTTCAGCCGCATCTCGGTTGAGGCGAAATTTTCGGCGTAGGATGCGAGCGGATGCTTGGTAATGAACCCCACTGGGTCTAATTAACTCGAAGCCCTCGTATACGGCCTCCCACATCCCATATGGAGCTATCGTGA
The DNA here is from genome assembly GCA_030143305.2 of Amblyomma americanum. NCBI lineage: Eukaryota > Metazoa > Arthropoda > Arachnida > Ixodida > Ixodidae > Amblyomma > Amblyomma americanum. The sequence goes on from JARKHS020032074.1 coordinate 28,522, forward strand.
AGCTAAACCCCGCGCCCCATGCCACTGTACCAAAGAGTAGTCCTTCATTTGAAGGCACAGAAGAGTTGAGTAAAATTAGGTCAGCTGATCACACAAGGTGCATTCTCCAGTTAGGTCCCTTTCATTCAGCTAGATGGATAACGTTCATAGTGGCCGGCATGTAATCCTAGGAATTCTTCGTGGCGACATACGACACCGATTTCGCTTACTATGGAGAAAGGCCTCTGTTAACCTTATAGAACTACCTCTGAAAAAAAAGTTCTAAAATGCAAAGACAGCTCTCTTTATCGGCACTGGGAACCGAAGGGAGATATACGGACAACGTACTCTAGGATTCATAACACGCAATGAAAATAAAAAACTGCAGGCACACACTCCCCGAAAAACTCTTTCTTGAAAACTTGAAAAACGATGTTTTTACCATATTGCAGCACACATTAAATTTCACAGGTGTCTGGGAGGTGCTACCTAACAAAGGAAGAATCTTAAAAAATAATTCACAGAAAGGGCTCTCTCCTCGAATGCACCGCCGCTGACACCGAAAGAAAAAAATAAGCGAAAAATGGTCAATCATTCTATTTTGTGCTTGCAAATATTGGCGAAAGAGGCCGCATCCAGATTGACGCTCGTTTCTGCGTTGCTAAATGGGATGAATGTCTTACGTGTTCTTCCTCTACGGGCCCATGTTTCGCCGCTAGCGATCCAGGAGCTGAATCGTCAAACATCTTAGAAGGAAGGCAGCGACAGTTTGGACGTGTAATGGGGAGAGAGGAGTGATACACTGCAATGACGCTGATGAAATTCGAAGCGTACGGGAAGATGGTTTGGTTTGGTTTATAAGGTTTAACGTCCCAAAACGACTCAGGATATGTGGGACGCCGTAGTGAAGGGCTCCGGAAATTTCGACCACCTGCGGTTTTTTTTCTATCGCGCACTGACATCGCACAGTACAAGGGCCTCTAGAATTTCGCCTCCATCGAAATTCGACCGCCGCGGCCGAGATCGAACCCGCGTATTTCTGGTCAGCAGCCATAACAACTGAGCCACCGTGGCGGGCCGTATGGGAATAGGCCGAAAGTACGACCCAGGAACAGGTTGGAAGACAATGTGGCCGAATACATAAAGGTGAACGAGCAATACATGAATTGGATTAATGAATAGGTGAAGTGGAAAAGGCGCACCAGAAAGAACGACCGCATAAAAGAGTTGACGAACCTGTGATTAACAAGATTTCATACTGCGTGTAAGCTTTGAACTTTGTGCATTAATTCTGGTACGTTGTTCAGATGAAGGTCGACTAGACGCCTACATTGTGCAATAATTCTGGTCCGTTGTTCAGATGAAGGTCGACTAGACGCCTCTTAGTTGCAGCGTCAAATATTCCACGATTCACCGCGTGTACGCTGCCTAAAATATTACATTTTCTTCCGAAAAGCTCTTGAAACGAGACATCTACGTCCCAATAAATCGTCCAAATCAAAAGGTCTCGATTGCATTAATACAACCGAGTGCAAATATACCCAACGGATAGTAAGAATAGATCACGCGGCCAGGTTGTTTTCTTTCTTTTTCATCTTTTGTTGATCGGATCTGTCCGCTTAAACTGATTTTCTTTTCAAACTTTCACTACCTCTAGTCACCAGTTGCGCCAAACACACTTTATTTCATGAATCGCCAGAGGAAGGAAGCCTTGCCGCAGGAGGCGTACATAGGGCTTAAAATTCCTTTTTCGAATTAAAAGCAAGCATGACGGAACCGTCCTGTCCCACACTGTCAACATCGCGAGGAGTATAGAGTTGCACACAACGTCAGGAAAGAGCGTGCGGCTGCAGGGGAAAGGAGGGGGAGGAGAACGCAACGTGCAACGCGTCGTGTGTCATTGATCCCCAGCCCGCATTCGATTCCTCCTTTCCCTTTAGCACGCATTCGGAAACTAATCTGTCAACATTCATTAAACAGCTCCTCAATCTTTACTTTTGCTTTCTCTTCCGTTTCCACTCGGAGACGAACCCTTGATCAATCTTGCGTACCTCCCGTCTTGCAGTGCTCGAGAACACGGCCGCCGCCAATTGCGCACGTTCTCACTAATGGAATATTGCGGAGAGAATTACGCCGCTCGCGACGAGACACGAAACCGGGCCCCAAGACCGAGAAAAAAGTTTTCTTGGCGCACCGCTGGATCAGCCGTTATTGGGTTAACGTGCGTCACACTCGACGCGCGGCTGGCATGGCTTGACCGTATGCCATATGCGCAGACGAAAGCGCATACGGCCCACCGGCTGCCACTCATGCGCGTCTGAGTTCCTCCTCCTCCCTCTCTGTTTGAAGCAGAGAGGCAGGATCACGATTAGAACGTTCTTTCCCCAACGCGTGGTGTCGGCGGAGTGTTAGACGTCGTGAGAGTTTTTCACCACTCGTCCCCCACTGCCGCGCTTCATCATAGCCAATGCATCCGTCTGGTTCTGGCGCTGCTTCGCCGCGTCTCGGTCTCGTCAGGGGAATATTGGATTAATTCATTCAGACGCAGCCTGTGTTGGGGCTGGCATTGAGGGGGACTTACGGTCGCGAACGGCCGGAGGGACAACTCAGAATAGAAACGACGTGTCTTGGAGGCTGGTAACATAAACAGCGAGAAAAATGTCTATGATAATGACACCAGACTACGAATAAGGTGAAATTTGAGCGTAAATGAATATAAATAGAAAGGCGAAGAGGAGAAAGGAAATGGGATAAGGAATTGCTGCAGGCAAAAGTACCCTAATTAATAACAAGCGTAACCAAAAAGCTACATCACATTTGTTTCAACTGTGATGTTTCTGCGCCTACAAGACAATAACGGTTATCGCAAACAGCTGAATATTGCCTGGATGATAGCAAGGGGCTGGATGACAGGATGATATGAATGCTAGCAAGGGGCTGAAAGGGACCTGTTTTGCCTCGGGTCTCGTGTTTACTTTGTGTGTTCTTGTGCCCTTTCGGCTGTTACGAAAGTATGCGGCGTCAAGGCTAGCAACGCCACACTACAGCGCTAACGGCCTACTTTAAACTCTTTACCCTAGAGTTCATGAATGGAGTTAACCTTGTATCCAACGGCAATTTTGTCTTCGCTGTCGGTCTGTTTTAAGCGAAGTAGTTTCGTGTTTCTGAAAAGCACACTTCGGTCATGAGCCCAATAGTATTAACGAATAACTGCCATTTGTTTGCGAGCGTTTAGAGAGACATAGAAGTTTATTTAGAGATATATGGCGAGATATTTTGCCTAAGCTATCATTGTCTATTCTGTTAGACTGCTGTGGGTAATGAAAAGAGCAGACAAAGGGGATTATGCTGAATGGCGATGTGGACAGAAAAGAAATGCTAATACACACACGCACACCAAGAGCTCGCGCAAACACAACCTAGAGGCAAGACCCGTATTGCGACAAATCTCAGTCGGCTTCGAAAATTGTTTTCTTTCTTGATTATATGTTTTGTAGTTTGTCCTTTACTTCCTCAACATTTTTTTTATATCAACTTTAAAACATTGTGAGCCCGTACGGAGAAAAAAACAATTTAACACTAAAGGGCGCAGGTGTTCGACAAGAAATAAACATAACTATGTTCGTCAAGTAAGCCTTTTACGAAGGCACCTAACAGACATTATTTAGCGGCATGTGCCTGCAACATGGTATCGAACTTTGAACCCAAGATCACGCTCGGGACCAGGCGCTCGTCACACATGCAGCATCGTTCGTCCATCTCCAGAAAGGTTCGTAGTATTCGGATATATGCGGCTCCGACAAGACGGAAAAGAAATGAATTTCCTCCGCGTGGGAGGCTGCCATTGGAAACAGAAATATTACCGCGAACCCCAAGTTACTCCGGACCGGCTTTCAATCTCTACCACTGGCTTGTCCTTCGGCTTTATTTGTGTTTTTTTTAATGCACTCTTTCCATCGGTAAAGCACGGTGTGCTTCTAGGAGGAAGATGAACGCAGTACAAAAGAGCAGTTCTACCCATCAAAAATGATTAATGACGCTTGAGGTCAATGAGCTTTGGCGTTTCAAGAAAAGAAATTTTAATTTTCAATTTAAAAGAAAAAAAAATTCCGTAAGATCTTTGTTCGGAGCGCTTTCGAAGCAGGGGTTAACCGAAATTAAGCTAGCACTGTTCTGCTTGGCAAGTATAACCTTTGGCGTCTTTACTTCAGATTGCCGACGATGATGCCCGATATCGATGATTTTGATGCAGTGGAATTTAAGAGCCGATTCTTAATATTTCTTTCTCAGATTACCCACATAAAATTCTCTTAAAATGCCAACTGCGTGAAGTCTCATAATAAATGCCAGAAATGAAAGTTGGTTGCTGTATTTAATGTCTCCTTGAAAAACGTTTCCTTTGATCTCTCAACGACATTTTTGCAATTTCGTAATGCCATTTCGATGACATTGGCGGGCCAACTAAGGTAAGCTGATAATAGCGAAAATGCAGGGCATTGTGCAATGATAGTTTCATCATCAACAACAACAAAACAGAAACAACTAACAAAACCGTCATCCTAAGCATTTAAATCGCTAGTTGTTCATCGAACGAAACGAATTCTTCGGCATAGAGATGCAGGAAAAGCTAATGCCTTTGCTGTGCGCGACTGGGATGGCAAGTTGGACGGTAAGACGTTGTAGCCCGAATACGAATAGCACGACGACTTGACTACAGGTCACATATTGCTTCGCGGGCGCGTAAGGTTTTGATCGCTTTTAATTTATAGCTCATAGGTTAAAAACCGGGCCAACCTAGCCCTAATATGTCACTGTCACTAAGCATACGAGAGTTTGTATACTATCAGAAGATGAACCGCAAGACAAGTCAATGTTGACACTTACGTGCTTCACCAGCTTTCATGCTAATGGCAACACCTGGGTCTTGCGCAGGCAGATCCAACCTAAAAAGAGCAGACAAAGGCGAAGCGAGAGCCATTAGGAGAAACTTTCACACATGATGCAAGCGAAAAAAAAAAGGTTTGCAATATTAAAAAATATAAACGTCCTAAAAAGCATAGCTGCGAGTTGGGAGAGTAGTGTATTTGATTCATTTAACAACCGCTTGTCTCGATCTAGTCAATCCGCGCTTTAAACACCCGTCATGACAGGAGCAGTAGGAGGTGTGAAGCGAATTGAGCTGCTATACACCGATACAAGTTGCACCTAACTTGACTATTAGGTCATGTTCGCTTATAGATGTGCATAGGCCTGGCGTTATAACAGTTCCTGCATACAGAGTACGGGTCTTTTTGTATCGTCTCATCTTCGTTAATGACTATGCATGCAGCATCTCAGCTCGGCAGCATGAAAGGAGAGTGCAGTAACCCTATTGTTAATTTTTAATTGCGTGTGCATCGTGGTGACGTCTAACAGCAAGACAGTGACGTCAGCCGTCAAAGTGCAACATTGCGAGAGAGACGCCTGTAGTTCGCACATATTCATTAGTGGTCCGATAACTAATTTTTCTTGTTCGCTTTTTCTCTACGGCAGAAACTAGTTGCTTGCAAGTGCTCCTTGCTTAAATCCTGTGGACCGCTCCACCCATGGGTTCCATCTCCCAAAACCACAATAATAAAATAAAAACGTTGCTTGTCGTTGTTATGGAGCACCGCATCCTTCATTCATCCATAAGCTGTACTTCTGCCTGTGCGCTCAATCTGTCACTTGCAAGTTAGCGTCGCTGATTCATCATGCGGCCATTACTGCAAAAAATGTTTCAATCCTCATGAATAAGGGATTTCAGCTCACCGTCTATGCTACAGAAGTCCACGTTCTAATCAGGTGGACTCAAGAAGGAAAGCGGATTTCGCTAATGATCGAGTCCATACTTTAAGCTTCAGCAAAAATGGAATCAAATTTTGTCTTTTTGTACACGTTTCCTCACATTGAATTTATATTCTTGGGACACATTCATTCAAGTCTCTTAAGCAGCAGGCAATTAGGCGAAGAAAGGGACACGTATTCTGTTCATTACTGCGAAATGGGCACTTTTACTACAGCTACTCTAGACGAAAAAATAAGGGAACAAAAGTGGGCGCTTTTAGGAAGGTTTTTGAAAAGAATATTTCACTAAAATTACCTTCCTGATTTATGCAACACATAATGAACGCTTTTGGGGAGATTGACACCGTAGTGGAGCGCTTATCGAACTCAACGATAAACTCAATTGATTAATTTTGTGTGACATAAAGAGGGCTCGGTCACATTTCATCATGCCAGTGATTTGAATGTCTCATGACCATTTAATCACGTCCATAAACGCGGATACACTAGTTTAAAAACACCATTGCGTTTAAATGAGATCCAATAACACGACTAAGCCACACTGGTAGAGCGGGCGATCTTTGTCGGTAAGAAGGTTTCCTTAAAAAAATTTTACTATTCGAGGAAGTGAAGTAGGTTGTAGCTGGGTGTAGCAGACTGCTTTGCAGTCTATCATATATTAAGGCGAAAGCCTTCAATGGCTCATACTGTAGTCCGTCCGTTAATAGAGGGTGTCACACATGTTAACTCGGGAACTAAAAAAAGATAGGAGAAAACCAATGGCTGCTTCAGATAGAGGAGGAAAAAATTAACCTAGAAGCCACGTTTGATGACTGTAGAGTAATTAGTTAATTATCAGTAAAAATGTCAAAATTGCGTCGAAATAGCGCGGACGTCAATATAGCCACGGGAAAAATGTGACGTCACATTCACCGGAAGTCGTCAGGGCATAGTGAAAATTGTCACAGAATGTTCGGAAAAACGTCAGATTTGTGTCAAGGTAGATAGAAAAATGCGTGATTAAGCGTAATTAATACTTAACATCCCCGAAAGATGCATAATTTGGATATCAATATAGCCACGGGAACGCCATGGCGTCACATCCACCGGAAGTCGTCAGGGAATAGTGAAAATTGTCACAGAATGGTCGGCTTTCGCCCCTTAACACTTTAGTTGCCAAAGTGTCTCGTAATTTTTTTGATTGTCCGCACGTGTATTTCTTAACCTATTCAAATTTTATATTCCTAATGCATTTGTACATTTATTTCTGACATGGTAACTGCTGCTATCGACAGTCAACTATGGCTACTACTGTGAAAGTGAATATAACCACGCAGAAAATAAACACTCCTTAAAAGCTTTCACCATACGTTACCATTTTATTATTTGGCTATAACAAAAGGAACGAATAGAAACCATCGGTACCAAGAGAAATATTTGCTGCTTCCAAAAATCCCGCGGCGGCAGATATCAATATCTTCGCATAGAGCCCGGCATCCGTCGGCAGCAGCTTATCAGTTACGGACAAACGTGTAGTTTTTGCATATATCAGAAGGTGGCGCCAGTCCGAAACCGTATATTCGTACTTCCTGAACAACTTCCTCTGCAAAAGGAATGTTAGGTGAGAGCCTTACTTGCCTCATGAGTGTCCGCTCGCAGAAAGTGTCCGCCTCACCTGTCAATTAAAAGACGCCATCAAAACTAAAGTAAATAAAGTAATGAAGAAAACGGAATGAAAAAAATATCAAAAATCAAAATGAGTTATCATAAAAAGAAAACTAAAACACAAAATGCAAATTAACGTAAAAATAATCAAAGAATTTAAAAGACAATAAAAATAAAACGAAAGTAAAAATAGAAAAAAATCAAAATTAAAAACAATAAATAAGATAAACACAAAAAAATTGAAATATAACACGTACTGCCGTCGTGGGAAAAAAACCCGCGTTATAGAAAGTTCCATGCTTTCGCATTTCTGCACGTAAGCAAACTCAGGTGCCCTCAGAATTTTTTTTCTCCCTTTTTGCCACGACAGAAGCGCTGAGAAATGAGCTAGACCGGAAGTTGTATATAGAAAGGGCAGAGGTGCTACACGGGTGAGCGTACCGAAAATTGTATATCGAAAGGGCTGTGGTGTTACACGGTGTGACGTACAAAATTCTAGAACCAACACAACGAATAGATCGCTTTCAACACGGAGAGCAAACCGTGATGGAACTACCATAAAAGCCCCTAAATTTGGCTACGTCGTGCCAAAATGCATGCGCTTTCGAAAGCATGCCGGCAAAGCAACCCCTCCAGTGCACGGGAGTAGTCGAAAAAGTCAAATTTTGTCGAGCAACAGCGCCAACAGTAATCGCGTTTTCGAAATTCTAAATGTCGATGTGAATATTACTAACGACCGGCTACAAATACCTAATTAAAACTAAGCGCCGAACTCTACCAGTTAAAAAGTTAATTATTAAAAATTAGTTAACCAGCTTACTACTCAAGATGATTGACGACTTTTCTGTGTCCGCCAACACTGGTAATACTATGCAGCAAATGCCATATTTTTAGCAAGAAAGCCTATTATTGAAATATTTTTGAAAATTTTCGTTGAAACACCCGGTATATAGAACGGCTGTAGCGAGCGTGGAGCCGAGCTGGCATGAATGAGCCTCGCATGCTTAGCAAGCGTGCTTGCTTTTCGCAGAATTCCAGGGTTAGCCAAGTTAAGCCACTGCCAACTTTTTTCACTGCCGCAAGGCGACCAGAAACGCCAGGCCGTTGCGTGGTAATGAAGGCAATAATTCACGCTTTTGTGGGACACCGGACGTCGCTCAAAGGCCCCTTTTCGAAAAGAAAAGCGTCGAAAACATGGCTACGCGTGGAAGCGCAGCAAGTATATTTTATACGCGATGAAGCGCGGGATAATCTCACGGCTGGTGACTCGCTGACAGAGTTAGCTCTGACAAGCCTCGTCAATACTTAACAGCCAAGCAAGGGCGCCCCGACATACACTGCAAGCCTAAGGCTTCGTTCAAATTGTGGGGCTGCTCTTTATGAATGGTTCCCATGACCTGCTACGACGTCGAAAAGGAAAACCACCCTAACATCTTCTAACATGTTGATCTCGAGAAATTTGTTGCAAAAGAAGAACAATGATTTGCTCGTCGCCCTTTATTTTTTTCTTGGCGTACCAAGTCCTGAATGCTAAAGTATTTGATCCATCACATTCAAGGCAGCGACGAGCTCATGTTCGGATACACATGACCCTAAAATAACTTTAAACTTCCTATGTCGACTGCATGCGTTTTTTCTTCTTATAAAGCCTCCGAATGAGAAGGTGATGATTATGGATTTTTATGGCGCAAGGGCATCTATGGCCAAAGAGCACCATGACACAAGGTATTTTCTTTTTCTCAAGGAGGGGTCAAAGACCAATTTTCCAAGCATTTCACCCTAAATAAGCCGAGCACCAGGCCTGGGGAAAGCTTGCACCCATTGTATCAACGGCGGGTACCCGGCGGCACTGGGGATCGAACCCCGCACCTCCCGCATGCGAATGAGAAGGATAAGCGCAATGTTTACAGGGCAGCAAGGGTGAATCGTGAGCCGCCCTTTCCTCTTCCCTCATCATTTTTTTCCTTGAAGCAGTGTTCCGGACGTAGTATCAATAAAATGAGAGTAAGAACATTGATTTGGAAATTTCTGACCGGCTTACAGCCATTGCCTTAGAAGATTTACTATTTCAAATTTCGCAAACCTTACGAATTGGCGCACTGCAGTTCTCAGTAATAATAATAATAATAATAGTAATAATAATAATAATAATAATAATAATAATAATAATAATAATAATAATAATAATAATAATAATAATAATAATAATAATAATAATAATAATAATAATTGGTTTTTGGGGAAAGGAAATGGCGCAGTATCTGTCTCATATATCTTTGGACACCTGAACCGCGCCGTAAGGAAAGGGATAAAGGAGGGAGTGAAAGAAGAAAGGAAGAATAGGTGCCGTAGTCGAGGGCTGCGGAATAATTTCGACCACCTGGGGATCTTTAACGTGCACTGACATCGCACAGCACACGGGCGCCTTAGCGTTTTTCCTCCATAAAAACGCAGCCGCCGCGGTCAGGTTCGAACCCGGGAACTCCGGATCAGTAGTCGAGCGCCCTAACCACTGAGCCACCGCGGCGGGTTCTCAGTACGCACAGCTGCCATCATTTTGTTATGGAATGTTCGTGCAGATACATACTAGAATGCTGAGTTGAAACGATACACCAAAAATAGAAACTTTTTTTTTCTACACACGGGCCTCCCTCTCCGCCCATTCAGCAGTTCTTCACAATCTTTTCGCCATCCTTCAGCAACCTGTGTTACGTCGCGAAGGCGTTGGCCCCGTCATCATCAGAAACAAAATGGCTCCTTCAGACGTAGGCAGTAGTGAATGCGTTAACGCAACATATAGGACAACACAAAGAAGCAGACTGGACCAGTGCAGACAGCTACTGGCTTGACGATGTGTAAAGCTCCAGTAATTTTTCTTTTCTCTTTTTTTGCTGCTTTTGTAGCGATAGCTACATTACGCTAGCATTTCGAGCCTTCAGCGGGGCGGCGCCGTGGCTGGTCACGTGGTAGGTCACGTGGTGCGGAGCAGCTGCCGGCGGCGCTGCCGGCGAACCCGAGTGGGGAGGAAGGGAGTGTAGAGGGGGAGAGGGGGAGAGAGAGAATCCATGTTCAGGGACGAAGATGAAGAAGGAACGCCCAGCGAAACGGAGGTGAAGAAGGTGAAACGGAGCGGCGAAAGACTCACTGCTTCGTCAGTCTATGTCGACTGCATGCGTTTTTTGCATGCGACAGCCGTTCTATATACCGGGTGTTTCAAAGTCAGTCTATGTCGACTGCATGCATTTTTTCCACTGAATGAGGGTAACAACAACAACAACAACGACTGACTTTGCAATCCGACTGGGCGAGTTCCACTCGGCCAGCTGTAGCTTTTGCGTCACTCCAGGTTTAATCAGAGCTAAACCACAGCAATTTTTCGTGTTTCGCTAAACAAGCCCTAATCGCAAGTTATGCTAAAACTTTAGCTGTCGCAGCAGCAGAATAAACAAGCCGTTTCCACTGAAAGCACGGTAGGAAAGGAAACCCCACGGGACATGCAGTGATGAACCACGATTTACCCAGCGTTACAATCGTCTCGCTTGCTGACCTTGGCCTCATCGGTTTCCAACCTAGCATCCTAGCAATGCCGACAGGAGATAGCTAACCTAACAGATAATACACAGTTCCCTTTGCGACAGGGGTTCCCGGTCTCTCCTGACCGACCACAGTTCGCAAGACTACCTTGACCTCTCCCGCATTCCACAGAACAGAGGCTGTCGCAGTGGTTATCTTACCCTTTGCGAGTCTAGTCTGATGCGGCGGGCAGAGCAGCAGAAGTGTCGACTGCCTCGCGGGACCCGGTCTTCTTTGTGCTACTACCTATACCTAACTGAATGAAGATAGGTCTGTTTCCCGTCGCCGAGTTAATAATGTACCGACCTCGACCGAGCTGGCTAGTGGCTTCATCTGTCTACTAAACAGGACAGTCAGGAACCGGCGCCGATCGCATTTAGTAGGGTTGATAAGGTGCAGCCTTTCTGACCATGCGTCGGGGTCGGCACCGCAAACACGAATTGCAATCGATAGCGATGGAAGCTGTAGCACAGACGAAGCGAGATCCCAGCGTCTTCAATGATGCACTTTTCCCGAGCTTGCTCTCGATAATATTGCAGCAGCGGTAACAAAGTTTTCTCGGGAGAATTCGTTTATGACGGTCTAGAAAGTACGGTGCAAAAAGGGCAGGTCGAAAGTAGTCCTAAGGGTATTAACTGGGAACTAAATATTCGGTTAGAGACTCAGCTCTAAAAAAACGGCTCTATCTTGACGTGCTCCCGTCCGAGTTGCGTGAATGCGACACCTACTGCTGCATAAATATTAAGGGCACATTGCGCACTGCGCGGTACTGTACGAAAGCAATAGTCACGTTCGGTTGGATCGCAACCGTGTAGGAACAAAAAACAAATAAACGTCTAAAGATATATGTAACCAAATAAAATAACTAAATAAACGCGGATATAACTGAGGACAGTGAAACCATTCCACCTGATGAAGAATCCTGATGTTCCGATCTTTTTCTGCTGAGGATTGAACACCGTAAAAAAAAATCGCTCAATACTCTCCGATGCATAGTGCCACTCACAAAATTAGAAAAAAAAATGAACTACAGGCGAAATGGGGACATCTGTCGATATGACACACGAACAGGAAGCAACTGGTTCATTCCGCAAAGAGCGTTTGATGCAATCTAACGCAAAAGTGTGAGGTTTTGGGCTAGTTGGTGACACAAAGCACCAAAGGTTTAATGCAGACTCAAGGACTTAGAGAGAAGTACAAACCACAAGAGCTCAGTTGTGCCACGATTGTGCTAGAGTTGCGGTTTCTAAAAAACAACAATAAATTTGAAATTTATTTCAAGGACTGCAGCCCAAAAGTAATCGTGCTTTCTCTACGTGATTCAGTCATCGGTTTAAATATTTCTTATTTGCGTTCACCTATGCCTATGCCACACGCGCACAAGATATGGTCATAAATGGTTAAGGTCTTAAGTTTGTTAATGCCATTATTTTCGGAGCTGGTGCTGCACGTCCCCGTTTAATGTCATTATACTTAAGTCACGATGACGATAATGCTTGCAAGGCAGTGAAAAATTTCACCTAAATATAAACAGCGGTAATGAGCACAGTATTTCGGGAATGTTATTGAAATAAAATATAAAAATTATTTCGCAGAAAATACCGCTGCTTTTGCTTGACAATTCGAAATACTGGCCATATACTCGCGTGTCCGCACACCAGCCGAGAGTATCTGTCAGAAGTGCTGGCAAAAATGTCACCCTTCGCATCAAAGAAGCAGTAGAGATGCCTCATCTGGCTGAATTGTTATGAATTAACCATTTACTATTGGTTATGAAGTTGGCACTAAGAAGTTGTGTGCTTTTCGGCGTGTGGAATGGGGCGAGAGTAGGCATTGCCCGGGCGAATGAGTTGTGCCAAACTAAGAAGGGTCGCGAATGGCGAGTAAGGATAATGCCATTAAATTTATGCGTACGGCACCGCACGGATGTCATTAAAACTTAAGACAGTAAGCACTTAATGACATTAAATTTGCCCGTGTGGCACAGGTGTTAGAAGCCACTTCAAAACCGGCCAGTTTGTAGAGCGGAGAGTTGTAGAAAACGGTCAGTAACCATTGATTTTTTGGTTTTTGTCAAAGATCGGGAACTTCGATCGCCGCCGCAGAGACATGCAATGTTTTGTGGTTTTATGGGGTCTAACGTCCCAAAGCGACTCAAGCTATGAGGGACGCCGTAGTGGAGGGTTTCGGATAATTTCGGCCCCCTGGTGTTCTTTAAGATGCACTGACATCGCACAGTACACGGCCCTCTGGCATTTCCCTCCACCGAAACGCGACCGCACGTCGGGATCTAACCCGCATCTTTCGGGTCAGCAGTCCGGGCACCATAAGCACTGAATGTTGGATATGATGCGTAAACACGTTCGAAGAGATCGTCCATCGATCGGCGTCGGGATCGTGCATACAGAGAGCTACAACAATTTTGCATTTATTGAAGCCCACAAAGTAGCGAAAGAAGAGTTGGAAAAAGAGAGAAATGGTACAGAAATAAGTGTCTTGAAATTCAAGTCGCCTAATCCCGTCACAGAAATCACGCTGCGTTAAAGAGGATTACAGCTGTACAAGGAAATTTCAGATTGCATTTAAGCTATGCACTGCAGTTTTTTTCCTTGATGAGGCCCATCACATGAGGAGCTGCGACCCTTTGAGGGCTAATATAAGCTGTGCTCTAGAAGCATAGCGTTAAAACAAAAGATGGCAAGCGACGGCAAGGTTTTTAGTCTACGGTTCTTTGTCACAACGGCAATGCTCACGCACAGTTCTATGCGCTATTCAGCTAGGTTTGTATGTTGGTTTAATTTTCACGAATGGATTCAAAAGCAGAGTCACTACCATTCTTGTCCCCCGACGGCATTCACACCTGGTGGCAGCGGTGGTGGTAGTGAGGGTGGTGCGTTTGAGCATGCGGAATTAGTCTTACAACCGTCTGTCGGCCATCGCGACCCTTGTTTCCCCTAACAGAACCAAAAAAAGTCCATTATCGCGGTCTCATAAGGACAGTATCCCGAGAAAACGTACAGCATTCTCGCCGCTGCCCACAGCTGAAAGTTATTTATGTGCAACAAGAATACAAAATTTGCAAGAAAAATGAAAATCTCCAGCAGGAAGTCAAACTATCTCGTGCACTTTTCACCACCGGCAAAATTAGGTATTCTAAAGAAGCAACAAGCGAGCACACAAAGAAAGACTTCCTATAAGGAAAGAGTCTTAATGACACTCGGGCGACGTATAGAGGGCACTTAACTGTCCCTAAATGAGATTTCGAAGGAGGTCATTAGTCTTCGAGAATGCTATCGTGCTCGGTTGAAAGTAGGACATTGACCCAGGGCATTTTTTGCCTGAATTCTCCCTTACTTTGTCAAGCCCGGTATTAGGTCGCCTTGGAAACGTCTATATTCTGTATTTACTTTTCTTGTTCGAGCGTGCGTAAAGGCCATTTAGCTTCCGTTATCGTTTCGGTGTTCGTGAGATGAGGTCTTTCCGAAGAACCATTTTCGAAAAGCGTTTAGTTGCACGCACAGCTTTCGCCGTTTTTTGCCTGCTTCTATCTGCCTGGTTTCATGAGTACAAATTGTCGCCTCTTATTTAACATTGGAAATGGTAATTTCTAACGTTTTTAAGATTATAATGGGCAGGAGAATATTTAGCTACGTTCGCTTTCATTTTGTTGCATGAGCAACGAAGCTATTGCGCTAAAAATATACGGTTAAATCTATGCCTGTCTTTGTTTCAAAAAGGCCGAACGTTATCGAAAGGTGCTGCAGTTTATTTAAAACGTTGAAAAATTAAAAAATTCATTGCTTACGAAGGCCCTATAAACTTGGTATGGTATTCAATAGGCATTCTCTGTGGAAGACGCATTTCTTGTTCGCCAAACTACGCGAAATGCATTTCTTGTTTATTTCGAACGTCTGTAGACAGTGACATGGTTTTGACCAGCACTCTTAAGACTCAGAATATGACGCCGCAAGACGAGATTTACTGCAACCTGTGATTCATAAAACAAAGGTACTCCGACTGCGATACTTCTGAACACATTGTCTTGGTTTGGGTAGCATTTCAATTTTTAGTCCATATTTCCCGGTTAGGGCAGCAGTAGATGAAAACGGATTGCCCAGGAATTGTCCAATGTTTTAACTGCGTTTGCCAGCGACAAAAGGTGAGTGAGGCTACAGATTGTAAGAGCTTCTCTTTAATTACTGCCCAAGTCCACAATAGATAGAGGAAAAATACCCATAACGGAATCTGTCACTTTCACTTAACAGTACAAAAATATAAGCAAATGTAGGTGATCCCGCACAAGATGCGCTATGGCTGAGAAAAATGTCAGGCTCTATTCTAACACGTCTCAATACCACTAACACTTTTTAGCTACAGCGGAGATGTCTTCTCTGTAACTCCTGCATCTAACGCGTATTTTAATCATTTTTTTGTAGTTTCTAGTTTTTCTTTTACCTGAAATATGTCTATAAGACTTTTGTTTATTGTGCCAAACAGCAATGCTCACTGTGAATTTCTTTGTTCTCATACACATCACACACGAATACTTGCAACATTACCACAAGACTGTTACTCACGCTCTTCTTTTTCAGTTTGAAAGAAGGGCTCACTGCACATAACTCCGTCTTATCTGCATTACTTGCGACCAGAAAGAAAAAGAAAACTTTGAAAAATATTCGTTGACTTGCGTAACTGCATTTTTGGCTCTTGCGAGGCTTCGGCAGCGGAATTATCAACTACAAATCTCCACATGCGTAAGAACACAGCAAAATAGCTATCCCAATATACGGCAATGAATAAAGTTACGGAATAATAACGGAGAAAGAAGCGCTGCGAAGACGATTAAGCGCAAAACGCTGATAGCGTGGATAGATACGTACTAAAAGGCATGCTCTTTGAAACGAGGTGATTGTGGGTGGAAACAGGATGAGAATTTTTACCTTTTCATATTCTTAACCGATCGTCGAAACTTCAAAGTACCATCTAAAATTTCGCAATCTAAACACGATTCTATTAAGTTTGTGCTACAGGGTATTTGAATCCTCAACAGGTACCTTTAGGTAAACAACCTAAGGCTAGCATTGCGAACGCGGCCAGTATAGAAAGACAGGAAAACAAAAATTAAACACGACAAGATTAGCTACGTTCATCTATATCAGATTTCAGACAGTTTCGTCCTGATAACAATAAAAAAGTAAATAAAGCTCACGCGCCTCACAAGCCACTCCGGACACGAATTCTTATTGATGATGTTTGGTGTAAGGGTGTCAGAAACGCGCGAAACATCTCAGTTTCAGAACGCTGTGACATGGGTCAGGTGGTGTGCCGACCATACGGAAAGAACGATGCTCACGGGCAGGCTGTGGGTCGCCATTTTGATACAAAACTCGACGCTTGAAGACGAACCACTCGACATTTCTTTGTACATTCTTCCGTATTTTTTTCTTATGCAGTCATCGTTAACGGGATACAGGGCTGCTTCATATTTTTCTTTCTAGCCTGACCAGAACACTCACACACAACCTATTCCAAGACATGCGTGCTGAGCCCGCATTCTCTTGCTCCGGACAACTACATTTACTGAGGTACTGAATTACGGAAGTATGTGATAACACAGTTATAGCGTAGCCGGACAGGCTTGCGGCAAATACGATAACGAATTGCCTTTGCTACCATTTCCAGACTTGCCTAGCCAGATTTGCCGTACGGTAGCAGTTGCCGTAGTCACCGTGATTACCGTGCAGTTGATCTAAAACTCTCCAGTGTTGTGAACACGCATAAAAAACAAAGACGCTAACCAGGAAGACAGATACCATCGAAATGAGTAAAGAACCAGGTAACCTTCAGGCTGTCGGCGCCTGTAGACGATTTGATCTGGCATTAGCGAGAGGCAGCTGTCGGGGACATCGTTCATGCGAGTGGCCTGTCGGCGTTCTCTCAGTCAGAAAAGGGGGGGGGGGGGGTGGCGTTGTGACAAGAGCGGAACGCCCGAGTCGACAGAGCGTGAGATGAAGCCCTGGTGTCCCCGTCTACTCCTAACCATTCGTGCGTGAGCTTCACGTGCGCTATTTTCTTCCTGTCATCCTAGAAGTACTTTGGTTTGGGCTAGTTGTTGATAATAACCAACAAGTTTGCTATTATCAGATGTATAGTGCTAATTTGCATCTTCCATTCGGTTAGAAGTAGCGCCTACTTTCTGAATTCTGACCGTTGTTGACAGTTTCTTATTCTTGGTATCATTTCTTCTTGTAATAGGCTACTGTGATACGGCTCGGATGCTTCATAAAATGTTAGGGTTTGGCCAAATAAACCTCACTTGCAAGTTGGCGCCTGTCCTGTTGTGTTCTTGTGCCTCTCTTGTCCTCGTTCCTTGCGCGCCGTCGTGACATCAACTACAGCTGTCATCCTAATGTCGCGTCGGGCCAATTCATGCGCGCTTCGATCATCCCCATATTCCCAATTAACATCACACACGTTTTCGATGGCCGCGCTTTTGAAGTGTCCGCTCGCTATTGGTGCATTTAACTCGTCCAGTTGATGCGGGATAATGGATCAGTTTAGGACTGTCGCATCCAGCACAGAAAGAAACTTCCCAACGAGCATGCGCTGGCAGGCTGTCAAGCTTAAACTAGGCACAGGAAACTTGTTCAGCAATTCGCGGAATTAGATTTCCCGCACGGTTGTCGGCGTTTGGCTACTTTGCTTGAATTCGGCCTCAGGACGTAGCTGCGTGCAAGTGCCTGCGCGTAAAAGTCGTACAACTCAATTTTGGCCTTGCAAGGTTATAGAATTACACATTCGTTCGAAGGTGAAAGCATCTTTCCGGTGGAAATCCACGCGTCCAGTTCGGCTTTTATGTTTTATAAGCCAGGAAACCACCTTTCTGCAAAACAGGAACAATGTCTAGTCCGGTTCCGATGTGAAGAACTGAAAGCCACTGATGTAGCGCGACGTCTGCTACAACTTGTCAAACCTAAGAGACAGACAGGCCTACAAGTCCAACCAACGCCACATACTTTTTAGTACCCTCTTGTTTTCTAACGTACAGCGAGCGAACTACAAATTTCTTTCTTTGGAACCCTTTCTCTAGTGTTGGAGGTAAAAAACTGAATTAGCCAATGTTCGCTGCAGATCTGAAAAAAAGGTCATTGAAAGGAAAAGAAAGTGTGTCACAAAAAAGGAGCTATGCAAGGAGCGTGTAGCCGTCACTTCGTATTAGAGAGTCTAAGGCACGCCTTTGCAGAATCACAAGAAAATGGCGCCGGCTTTGACGCCTTTGGGTCGACAGGAGCATGAAGAACGACGGGAAAGTTTCGGTTGTCTTGCTTCATTATAAGGCCTTCGCTTTCACACGTGACAGTTTGCGCCAGACGACAAGTAAGACGACGCAAGGAAGCCACGTTTCAAAGCACACGAAGAAAGTTTCTAATTCCTGCTTTTAGGCTTTTAGTAGTTGTCCCTAGCACATTACGAAAGGCTCTCTAGAATTACGCCTTTATTGAGGTTCGATAGCCGCGGCCGGGATAGAGCCCGCGTCGTTCGGGTCTGCAGACGAATGCCATCAACCACAGAGCCGCTGCGGCGGCTAGGAGAAAATTTGAATAAAGGAAGTAGTTACTTTTTAGTATATAGCCATCTATGTTTTACATAACAGGAGCTCATTCAATTCTGCCTGCAATCAGCAGCAGGCACAAAGCCGCAAGTGCAAGGTGCCTGAAGTTCAGGCGCAGTGAGAAAAATGAACAAAAAAAATGCACTAACAACGCATACTCAAATACTGATCTTTCTGTGTTTGCAGTTTTTGCGTTGCATCTCTTTTCAGTTACTTTCTCGTCTTGCCAAATCCGGTGCAGGCAGAGAAAATCGGTGAATATAATACTCCAGCGACGCACTTTCAAAGTTTATCATGATGGAAAGCAGGAGTGCAGACATCCGTTAACATCGACAGAGTAGCGTTTGTGTTGCACTTGCCTCGTTACCGTCATCATATAGGACTACTCTCCTCGTGGACAAGGCTGATCCCTGAGAAACAATACCGAAAAAAAACACGCAGTTCCAAAAGCCTCGCTAGGGGTATTGATTGTAGACCACCGCGATGCGATCGACCCGCACATCATCTCGCCGCCACGTCCCTCCTGCGGGTCGCGCAAGCAAGCGCAGCATTTCGCGTACGCGTCTGCTTTTGTAAACAGAGATACGCCGGTTATTGCACACACCCGCCAGCTATATCTAATACCCCTCGCCGAGGAACCTTTGGCTGCAGCTTCCTCGCGGCACATGGAGCCTGGTGTGCTCACGGCAGGCAGGCAGAGTGTGTTTGTGTGTGCGCGTGCACCTGAATGCACAAAGCTGCTTAAGCTGGCCTCGATGCAGCGTGCAATGGCCCTTCCGCGCACTTTGACGCTGCCGCTACACAAACACGGGCGTGCTGAGAGCAGTACGCTGCATTGCTGAATTTATGTGTTGAGCCCGATGCACGGCACAACGAATGTGAAATGAACGGAAGGGTAAAGGAGAAGCAGAAATTCGGCACAAAAATGCAGGAAACAAAGAAAAAACCGTGGTGCCTTCTAACTACTTCCAAAGCAACGCGAAGGCGCCCGTGTGCTGTGAGATGTCAGTGCACGTTGAAGATCCCCAGGTGGTCGAAATAATTCCGGGGCTCCAGAAGAATTTCTTTAACGTGCACTTACATCACACAGCACACGAGCGCATTTTGCGTTTCGCCTCCATCGAAACGCGGCCGCCGCGGTCGGGTTCAAAACCGGGTACTTCTGCTCAGTAGCCGAGTGCTTTAATCACTAAGCCACCGTGGCGGGAAAAAGCACGGCTATTATCAGTACACAGTGCCCAGCACACCGATATAGACATGCAGTGGATGCAGGCATAATGTTATCTACTTATGTTGTTGTTGTTAGTGGTTATTTATTAATAAAATAACAATGGAAGGAAAAGATGTTGCTAGCCGTGGCATCTGGCATCGAAGCCTGAAGCACCTGAGCTGCCACCAGCGGGAATAAAATGAGAGAGAGAGAGAGAGAGAAAGAAAGGGGGAGCGACAGTAAGAAAGGATAGGGGTCCATGCTTCCTGCGCTCGTAATGGTGCATTGACTCAACGCTGTCCAGAATGCAAGTCGTTAAACACCGCCTTCCTCTTCAAGTCTTGTTACAGCAAACCCGAAACTGACAGTATGCTTCTATTCCAACGAGCACCGATTGCACCAGGCACTGCGAGAAGATATGCAGGCGACTCTCACGAGCCACTTGGAACCGCCCAGCAGTATAAAGAAGGAAAAAAAATGGTTTCCACGTGAAGTACTTGTTTTTTCTATTCCCAGTTATGATTTTATTTTCTTCGTTTCTTCTCTATCACGAGACGACAAAATGACCGTCATCCTCTATCGGATAGTGGCGTTAGGGGCCTCTTTCCACTGATAACTCTGTGGGAGAGAAATAACACCCAATTCGTGCCCTGACTGGTTCAGGGAGCGATGTGTCCGGGGCACGTGATCGTCGGGTGCGCTAGACCGTCCACCTCGCTTGAAACACACAGGAAACAAGGAACGCACGATATCCACCTCGATGTTTGATCGGTTGTACTGGTGAGGCTTGTAACTGGCTCTTCGTCTCCAGGTCACTCATTCTTCATTCGTTTTCTTAACGTTACATGTGGTACTCATCATCAGCCTGATTACGCCCACTGCTGGGCAAAGGCATCTCCCATGTCTCTCCAATTAACCTTGTACTTAACCAGCCACGGCCACCCTCTTCCCGAGAACTTCTTTATCTAATCCGTCCCCTGCTATACGCTTGCCTTCTCTTGGAATCCACTCCGTTACCCTTAAGGACCAGCGGTTGTGTTGCCTTCGCATTAACATGCCCTGCCCAATTCCATTTCTTCCTTTTGATTTCTACAAGGATGTCACTAACGCGCGTCTGTTCTCTCACCCACACTTTCCGTTTCCAGTCTCTTAATGTCACACCTATCATTTTCCTTTCCATGGCTCACTGCGTTGTCCTTAACTTAAGCGCATGTGTCATTATTAGAGCGCATTGCAGGCTGCCGATTTCTCTTAAGACGCTCAAAGTTCCTCGGAGATGCTGACTGTATTTTGGTTGTTCGAAACAAGGCTCTGCAAATCGCTAACACCCCCCAATGAACACGGGAGCGCGCCTTCTCGCTGGTGAGATGGCGCTTATATAGTATGATGTCAATACAAGCCTTTGTTTTCAAGTTAGTTTTGATAATAATAATAATAATAATAATAATAATAATAATAATAATAATAATAATAATAATAATAATAATAATAATAATAATAATAATAATAATAATAATAATAATCTAGGAATGTTCTCATTTGTACGTCTTTGCAATGATTGTGTCAAAATTTGATAGATTTAATTGCAAATACCCGCCGCGGTAGCTCAGTGGTTAGCCGCTCGTCTACTGATCCGGAGTGCCCGTGTTCGAACCCGACCTCGGCGGCTGCGTTTTTATGGAGGCAAAACGCTAAGGCGCTCGTGTGTTGTGCGATGTCAGTGCACGTTAAAGATCCCCAGGTGGTCGAGACTATTCGGGAGCCCTCCACTATGGCACCACTCTCTTCGTTTCTTCTTTCACTCCCTCCTTTATCCCTTCCCTTACGGCGCGGCTCAGGTGTCTGCCGATATGTGAGACAGATACTGCGCCATTTCCTTTCCCCTAAAACCAATTATTAATATTATAATTGCAAATGTAAACCAGACATACTCGACGAATTATTGTTTCCTTTCAGGTTTATCAGTTTTCTTTGAAGAAAATGACTAATATTGCAAGATTTTAGAATATGGACGCGGTGTTGTCTGAGTGGCGATCAGAAAAGAGACATTAACACTTCCTTGCAATACCTTTGTCGGCAAGGCTATTCCAACTAAACCTTTATTTCTAAAGTTACACCAGTTTCATAAAGTTTAAATAAAAAAGTCAATTTCGCCCGCAAAGAATTTTCTCAGACTTCAGGCTATCAGACTTTTATTACCTGCTTGCGTCAAGAGGCCACAACGCATTCGCGATTTTCGGTATTAGTTTTTCTGATTGCCATACACAGGACAAGAACAAAACTGCTTCGAGCGGACCGTAAGAGTGGCTTGAACGCGCCACCAGAGTACGCGAATCCTCCTCCTCCTAGTGTCGATGGCCCTTTGTCGCAACCTAAACTGTCCCCATTTGCAATGTAGCATGTCTAACCTCAGCATTCGCACAAAAAGTAGGCGTCTCCGCGTATTTACTATCCCTATCGCAATTGCCAATCTAGGTGATGATGCGCCAGACGGAGTTGCGTGATCAAAATGCGTCGTCTCGCTAACGTTTGCTAAGAGTAAAGGCGCGCTCACACTAGCGGGAAGCTTCCCGCGCCGGCACAGCGTCAACGTCGACGCTGCCTCGCAGCTCCTCAGAATGACGCTCACACTGCGCGCGTTTTCACGCTGCGGTTGTCTTGGAATGTGGAGAGAGGAGGCACTGAGGGAGGACCCGAACGAGCAGAAAGAGAAGGGGATAGTCACGTGACACTAGAGAAGACTGGAAAGCGCACCCTGCTAGCTCCCCTCCCGTCGCCCTGGCAAAGCAGCCGCCGAGTGCCCGGCCGGCCGGGGCCGGCCGGCCGGACGCGCGCAGCCTCCGCCTCCGCCGACGGGGTCACTGAACTGGGACCGACGTCACGGTTCACGGTCGGCGCCCATTGGCTGTTCTGGTTGTCCGCGGGAAAAAAACCGGCTTAGGCGGGAAGCGGCACGCGGGAAACGCCCGGCGTTGCGCGTTTTCCCGCTAATGTGAGCGCGCCTTAAGAGACCCTTCCACGTCGAAACCGACTTGCTGAGATTGCTTTGAACTGGCATCAAGCCTTTTATTTTTGTTTTTCGACGGAACGAATGCAATTTTCTCACTGGCAGAATATAGCGACGTGCCTTATCGACCATGCTACAGCGGTAACTGCGGTGGCTTACGTGACAGTTTCTCGTAAATCTGCCCAAAGCACCTCCTGTCTCGTAAATTCTCATTTTGCTGCGTCGTGCTCGCACATTGTGATTTTTCTTTCCTGTAAGTGTATATTCCCTGCTGATACAGCTATTAGCCTAATTGAAAAAAAAAATGCTACTTAGCAGTGCTTACGTATGGAAATACGAGAATGCTGCTTTTGCTGATCAGTGAATAATTATTCATAATGCAGTGCGCAATACTGTTTGTAACACATGCTCATAGGGCCGTAACTACGAAAATTGTTTAGCCATATTTGAATCTGTTATGTTTTTGGTGGGATGGGGCGCAGAAACCTGGAAAAGGCTAGAGCATCTTCCTCGAGGTTTTCTTTTCCACGAGAATAAATGTTACTCGCCAATGTCGTATTCAATTTGTGAACTAGTTTTAAAGTCATGAGGTAATACCGCGCTCCTATCAATCTGTGTCAGAAATGCCGCCTTAGGTCGACCATGCAGCGACTGTGTTTTTAAAAAGCGACCATTTAAAGTACCTGCATAATTATTCGGAATATACTCTGGTCAGTTTTCTCCTGCCATTAAAATGCGCGCCTAATCATGTCTTGAGTAATCTTCTGGTTTTGGAAATAGCATCATCTAGTCTCGCAACCACCGAGTGGGAAAATTTATCGGGAACACTTCTCGATCCCGAGCGTGCTCAGCGGTATAGGCGCCGTGAGTCAACAGGCTGCTCGTAAATTCCTGTCCCATGTTTCCGATTCCGAAGTTCTGCGCCAGCGAACTCGCTGTCTAATTCCTCCGTGTTCGCACCCTCTGCCCCGTAGTCTTACTCGGCAGGAGGAGGTATCCGTGCGCCGGATTCGGGCAGGGGCGGCTCTGACACCATCTGTCCGTCATCGGTGGCGTGCCAAAGATCTGCCAGCACCTGACAGGTGCCCTCACTGTAGCGCTGCACCGGACATTTGTGATGTGCGGCACTTGTTATGGACGTGCCCAGCGACGGCTGCTATAAGAAAACGGCTCCTCAGGGAGGTGGGCCTGCGGTGGAACCGCGAAAGTGACTACGTGAAGTGGACTATGAACAACCGTTTCATTAGCAACCTCTGCGACTACCTCAGCGCAACGGGTCTTCACTCCTTCTTTTAACTTTCAATCCCGTGCATTCCTTCCCCCCTTCATTTTTTTTTTCAACTTATGCCGCATGACACACTTCTCGAATAAAAAAAATGGGAGCCTCGTGTCTCGACAATGAGCAAAATAAAGAACAAAAATTGCTGGCGGTTTAGCATTGCTAAGCAGGAAAGATTGTGTGAAAGTTCGTTTTTTCTGCAGGTGGACACAACTGCCACGTACAGTTGGGGACAAAAGTCTCTAGACCACGCGTTCCTCAAACGAAGCCGATTGCTCTACTATTAGCAGGCCGCTGGAGGCCACACTTGTGGAGATGAAAGAACAAAACTCCGACTTTCATCTCCAGAAGTGTGTTCTCCAGTCACCGGCTAATAGGAGAGCTACCGCCTTCGTTTGAGTAACGCGTGGCCCAGAGACTTTTCTCCCCGACTGTACCTCAAAGCGAGACTGAGGTACCACTGACCCAGGGAGCCAGATATGCACATTTTCTTTGCTCTAAATCAACGGAGTATAAACCTTGCGCTGGTTCTGAAAAAAGGAAAGGCGCCTAACTGCCCCAATTTGGTTTGGTTTGATTTGATTTGGTTTGTGGGGTTTAACGCCCCAAAGAAACTCAGGCTATGAGACACGCCGTAGGGGAGGGCTCCAGGTCAATCTGTAGGTGAACGCCACCGCTTATTCGCAGCTCGATTGAGGTGTTCATTGACCCAGTGACCCAGTTACAATTGCTACTCAGAGGCAACCTTCTGGCAGCCCTTCAACTGTTCAGTATGCGGCCAACCTTCTGCGATCTTAAGGCAGAATAGAGAGGTTGCTCAGTATTCCCTAATAAGGGTCTATTCCATGCAGCCAGCTTACGTGTGCGGAGAAGCGGCTCCTGAATCTACTCCGAATCAATGAGTCGCTAAGGCGGCAGAAGCTCCATGGAGCAGCCCTTTCTGGCTTCCTCATTTGCGCGTTCCGACATTCCTGCAACGACGCAGCACCCCCGGATGGACCGGATATTCGCTGCGAATCTCACTTGCACCGGTTGCTTATGCGTCTTCAGGAAGCACCTGAGTGTGAATGCCGATTGATTCCGTGCACTCAGGACACATTCGCGGGTTTTCTGGCGCCACGTCTAGCAATGCATATGCATTTGTTCCTCGCGTTGCTGTTTACCTAAGCTGTCCCGAACGGGACCAAGAGCGTCGTGCTATATACGGCTGCTCCCTTATTTACGCAGTCCCTGCGGTGGTGGTGGTGTAAAGCATGTATTTAGCTATATATAGACAGAGAAGTGCTCGGAGAGAGGCCTGCGCAGGTCCGCCGAACCAGGGCTTGTTGGGCCGATAGTTCCTGGCAGCCGAGCAGAGCCGCCACCCAGCCCTCTCGGGTAGGGGAAAGGGTTATTAGGGGAGAGAAGAATTTTTCCTGCATGCCTAAATCATGTGAAAGGTGTCGGCCACCTCCTCGCAGAATGAGCAGCGACCGTCAAAAGAAGAGTCAAAGTGCTTGAGAGCCGCCGGGCACAGCAGGGTGTTTGTAAAGAGCCGAAGGGGAGTTCGTTCGCCAGCTTTACCCAGTCCCTTCATAGGAACCCGATAGCGCCTGCGTTCGGAACGACAGTGCTCAGTAATGTCTTTAAAAGAAAGAACGGAAATGTCATGAGAGGTGCAGCCGTAATTTCTGTATTAGATAATGATGCTCTTTCTCCCATCACGAAGTACTCTGCATTGGTATGAAGAGTAGTGAACGCGGGTCTTCTTTTTTACGCGGTAGCGTATACAGCTCGTTGGGTCGAGAAGCCGTCGGAGTAGTAGCAGTCAGCACCACGTGCCGAAAAAATGGGGAGCTGCGTAAAAAAAAATCGTATCATGGTAATTTGTAGTAGTAGTTTTTGATTGGTGTGTGATAGGCGATGCCGAGTTAATAAAACCATTTTAAATAATTGATTGATTAACAAATAAATTAAACGAAAAAGGGATTTCAAAGCTGTCAAAGGGATCGGAATGAAAAGCCTATACTTGATGCTAATTAAGAAAATTTAGAGTGTGTAATTGACCAGTTGATTAATTGAGACAATTAAAAAATGAAAAATGCTTTCAAAGGTGTGGGCGCTCGACTACTGATCCGGAGTTCCCAGGTTCGAACCCGACCGCGGCGGCTGCGTTTTTATGGAAAACGCTCTAAGGAAAACTTTAAGGAAGTTTTTATGGAAAACGCTTTTTTATGGAAACGTTTTAAGAAAAAACGCTAAGGCGCCCGTGTGCTATGCGATGTCAGTGCACGTTAAAGATCCCCAGGTGGTCGAAATTGTTCCGGAGCCCTCCACTACGGCACCTCATTCTTCCTTTCTTTCACTCCCTCCTTTATCCCTTCAATTACGGCGCGGTTCAGGTGTCCAACGATATATGAGACACATACTGCACCATTTCCTTTCCCCAAAAAAGACCAATTATTATTATTCAAAGGTGTCAGACTGCAGAGGATAGAAAACCTACCCCATACTCTATCGCGTCATGCCAAAAAGGCGGTGCTCAAGTGTTCTCTTCAAATATTTGCTCTTTGATTTCAGATTCTTCGAGTTCTTCTTTCAGATTCTTGTTCGTGCTGCCTTTGCGGGTCGTGTCATTATCTATCTATGGGGTGAAACATGCGAGGTCTAAACCTCGAATTGCACTGCAGACTCACATCACGATCTTTTGTCTTGCTTTCATTGCACGGCTTAAAATAATGCAGGCAGTTCTCATACATCACTGAGAGGTCTGTGAAACAAAGGGGCCGGTTGCAGAACGAGAACAGGTTACACTGTGTAATAGGAGTCAAGTGAACGAAAACTAGCCTCGCTTTTATGCTAAAATATTCTAATTGAGGTGAAACAGAACAAACATACTATGTAAAGGACCAAAATAAGTAAAACCACACTATGAAGAAGGAAGCACGGTGAGGAATAAGCAATTCACAAACCAATAACAAAACTGCGTCAGCGATTAACTAAGACATGAAAAGAGCACTTATAATCTCTGCTATCCTATCCCTACCCGGGAAAGTGAATTGGTCTTGATATGCTTGGGTTGTTTTTTTATCCTACCCAGTAAGATGCAGTGCTGTAATAGGCTCGAGGCAGAAGGCCGGAAGTGTCGGAGATAGTGGGGTACGAAATTAAAAAAAAATATATGTACATAAAGAAGGATTAAGGAAATGTCTCGCGGCTTCGCATATCGAATTTACAGAAATGCGCCAGCTGTTCTTACCCAGCAATGGAACAACTAGAATAAAATAACTCTGAAAATTCTAGTAGAATTCGTATACTTACTAAAACCACTCACTTATGCGCGCGTGTTCAGAGTTCTGCTCTGACGAATTTCCGAGAGTGAGTAACCCAGGCCGAGTAAAATGCAATTTACTCTTTATCCACCGGCGGCAGATTCCCGAGGTCCCATTCCGAAATTCCAACATTTTTCCCTCTTCGTCTTTTATTATTTTTGTTTAAACTAAGAGCACTTGCATTAGTTCTTCGAACGCTTGGAATTTCTCACCCCGCTTCTCTCAAGCGTTGACTCACGGAATCTAAACCTCGAACTCAGCAGGGTCTTACGAATGCTGCGTCTAATTGCTCCACATAACGAGATTTCGTGGAAGAGATTAAAGCAAATACGCTGTTTGAGTTGCTGGATTAACACTGAAATCGAAACTTGTCGGAACTTAGAATACTACTATGTGAGCCCCAGGACCTAAATACGATTTCCCCGACCTAACTGTGCCTTGCTTAACGCAATTATTTTGGATTATATCGGTGCGTTTTTAAGTGCGCTAGCTCAAAGACGCCCACTCACCAATCTCGCCACTGTCTGTCTGCGATGCCGGTTCCTCGGGAAGAGGAGCCTTGGCTCCACAAACCCCACCGGTGGCGCCACCTGCCATCGAGGGCAGTGGCGCATCGCTTAACCCCCCCCCCCCTCCCCCCCTACATGCAGCAGGAATGGCTTGAGGACTTTCAGGGATCTACGAATGTAATTTCAAGAATGGCCGATCCCGCATATATGGGCATTAACCAATTAACGCTATCGCGCCATCCCCATAAATTGGTGCTGAAGTGTTCCCAGGTTTAAGTGCTCTAGCACTACTGTCGTCGCTCATCATTTTTGCTGACCTTTGTCTGAAGCCTGCGCGTGCTTGAAAACCGAGCCTCGAAACGAAACCGCACATAATTCTCATTTGGCCTTACCACGATGAATCGTACTCATTTTTTTTCTTAAATTATGCTTTCAGAACATGTCATGTGCGTCGCATTACCTCTCTGGAGCCATGTAAAGACAGCCACTGTCTACCCTTCAAAAGCAATTGCTGCTGTAGTGGCTGTACAGTTTCCTTCTTTTCTTGGAGGTTCTTTGATCTGACTGCCGGTTACCTCTTTGCGTTTTAGTTGAAAAGCAGGTTCATTGACTCGCCTAAAAGGCGACTTGCCATCACCTAAATGGCTTCCTTTAGACGTCATATGTGAACCCGTAGTTGAGAAGCCCTGCCGCATTTAAGAAAAAAAAACTATCCTCAGAGAAGCCACACGTTGCCGCAAAGCTGAACAAGCTGTGCAGTTTGTTTACCTCTTATAAGGATTCCTTTCGCAACACATCTCTATTCGTTTCAGTATGTTGTACTAATGGAAAAGTTAGGTCTTCATTTAAAGGGGCTTGAATCGAAGCATGTTCAGAACATCTGCTGAATAAGGATGTATGAGTCTGCCGTACAGACAAGCTGCACGTGCAGTTACTGAAGCACAGATCACTCAGACCACCACACAGTTTGTTAGCCAATAAAAAAAGCGCATCCTATTCTGGTAAATTTAAGACGCAGCGTGATGACATAATGAATCAAGATAGTATATAAATTTACACTTGCAAGTAAGGCAGCACCTGTCTCATTTAGCAACTGATTAACTGATAAGTAAATGTCTAATCAACGCTATATGAAGCAAAACCAGACAGAAGTTGATCAATAGGAGTAAGTAACAGAATCACGTAATGTGCATCTCAAGATAATGCCGATGTCATGTACTGTAAACAGATTTCAGACGTACATGACACAATTAACGTGCCCTTGTGAAATATTCATGGGTGAGAGGTTACCCTTGGCGCTGTGGCTCAAAAAATTTTGGCAACATCGTGCCAAAATACATGCATTTTCGAGGACCTTGCAGGCAAAGCAACCTGTCCAGTACACGTAACTCGGTGAAATAGCCAAAATTTGTTGGATGATGAATGTCTTATTTAATATCTGATACGGGTCCCATTTCGACCCAAGATATTAAACTTATTTTTCTTAATATGGTGGAGTGCTTGCAGCTTGCTTCACCTCCGCCACAGGTTGGCCTGGTATTGCAGTGCCTCCGGGATCGGCCTGGGACATTATAGCGCGCGTCTTTTCTTTCACTCTTTGCTCTCTCATCTTTGAACTCCTACTTTCATCACGTGGCAGCGATTGTGGCTTGGCTTGAGCCAGTGGGCAGGCCTATGCGCTTTCCTTTTCCTTTTTCCTGTCACCAACAGCAGCAAGCAAGCAACAGCAACAGCGCCTACGGTGAGAGCGTCTTCGAAAATCTAAAAACTGATATGGATAATACTTACAGTGGGCTGCACGCCTCTCATTAATTAATGAGCCTAAGAGTAATAGTTAAAAGTTAACTATTCAATATTAATTAACCATCCTGCTAGTTAGCAGGTCTTAGCTGCAGGCTGATGTGGTACACCGCTGACAATGCTATGCGAAAAAAGCGCTCTTCTAACTCAAAAAGTCTATTTTTAAAAATTTTGTAACGTATTAGGTAAAAAACCCTGTATACAAAGTGCCCTTTACGTGGTGGTGCATACAATGTGCATTACGCAGTAGACGCTTCCAAATATTTCAGAGCACTTTAATTTTTACCTGTGTGATCACTGCAGTGCGGACAGGTACCGCCACGAGCATCTAGCATGTAATCCTGATTAAAATACGGAGCTTTCAGGAAATGAAACCGAGCACTCACATGCAACGCGTTTCGCTACTTATACGTTGCCGCCTCGAGATAGCACCCAAGAAACAGTCAGTACCGACCAGTGGCCAAGGAATACGCAAATTAAGCGTTAAAAACTATTCACCTCAACTCCACGTGTCACGAAAATAGCGCATAATACGCCCGCTGCATGATGCAAGAGGGGCCTGGCCCGGCAAGAGGGGTGCTAATGAATCAGGAATCATTTTATGCCGGCAATGCAATAGATACGGGTAATCAGCGGATAAAGGCATCGTTTTCATTATGAGCGATGAGGTCATGGCACTCGAGATGCTCTAATAACAGTGCAGAGTATATTAGCATAGGCCTGTTCGCAAAAAGCACTAAATGCGGTATTAGTTCGGGGTGTAGAGGTATAGCGACCTGCGTTGTATGCGTGTGGGTGCCCCACAAATGTCACGTAATCTGCGCCATGCGAGTACATTGCGCCATTCATAACGGCGTGCATCGGATTTGCTGCTGAACGGTGCCCCCGAAGATTGAGCGCTGCATTCGCTCATCGCACTCTTAGTCTGTATTTGTTGCTGTGAGAAAGGGGAGACTGAATTCGTATGTGCAGCAATACGAGCGTACCTCCGTGTGTACTTCAGTGCTCTCTCTATCTCTCCCTCTCTTTCTCGCGCGCGCGCACACGCACACGCACACGCACACGCGCGCGCACACGCGCACACACACACACACACACACACACACACACACACACACACACACACACACACACACACACACACACACACACACACACACACACACACACACACACACACACACACACACACACACACACACACACACACACACACACACTCGCACACGCACACACACTCGCACACACACACATACTCGCACACACACACACACGCACACACACGCACGCACACACACGCACGCGCACACACACACACACACACATACACACGCACACACGCACACACACGCACGCACACACACACACACACACATACACACGGATACAATGCAAAGCTACGCAGCTTTTTAAGGGTGGAAAGATCCTGCCCGAGCACCCAAGTGTTTCTGATTTCTCGCGCTAAGAAAGCACAAGCAATGACGTCTCTTTGTGCCGGAGGTTTAGTTCCGACAAGTCCAACTGAATTAATTAAATAACTTTCATGCGTAAACTTCCTTGAACTTCTATGGAACTTAAGCTGAGGCATGGTTTGGCTTGGTTTATGATGTTCAACGTCCCAAAGTGACTCGGGCTATGAGGGACGCCGTAGTGAAGGCCTCCGGATAATCCCGACCACCTGGCGTTCTTTAACGAGCCATCACATCGCACAGCACATGGACCCCTAGCATTTCCCCTCCATCGAAATGCGATTCCTGAAACCCGGGTGGAACCCGAGTCTTTCGGGTCCGCAGCCGAGCAGGAAAACCACTGAGTCACGGCGGCTACTGAATTTGAGACATGGGTCAAAATTTTTAGCTGGAACTTGTAACCTCGCTGCAGCTTTCATTTTCGCTGTTTCACTTCGAATATTACACAAAAACCTATGCGAAGTAGTAAGCGTGTCGTGCGATTCAATGTTCCGGTCAAAATACTAACTGCGTGATTATCTGCCATGACGTGAGTTCACGGGAACTGGAAAAAAAATGAAGCTTACCCTGCCTAATGATCAATGCTCGTAGAATGGTTTCTTCTTGTGGGCAAAGAAAAGATTGGTTTATGGTTTGGATTATGGGGGTTTAACGTCCCAAAACGACTCAGACTATGAGGGACACCGTAGTGAAGGGCTCCGAAAATTTCGACCACCTGGGGTTTTTTACGTGCACTGACATCGCACAACACACAGACCTCTAGAATTTCGCCTTCATTGAAATTCGACCGCCGCGGCCGGGATCGAATCCGCGTCTTTCGGGCCGGCAGCCGAGCGCCATAACCACTCAGCCACCGCGGCGGCGCAAAGATAAGAATGCTAACTGATACCGTCAACATATCATAAATGGTGGAATAACAGCCCGTATGTATTTCATCGGGACAAAGAGCTAATATGGCATTCAGAAAGATAAGATCCGCGTGGACGTCTTCATTGAAAAAAAAAAAAACATCCCAGTCAACCATAAGGGTGAACCGTTGGCATACTCACGGGACTATTTTATGGCGTCCGCAAGACTCCACCAGCGGCGATTAGCTCCCCGGGATTAATTCAGGAGTAAGGGAGCTCCAAGGAAGTATCAGCTTAAAGCTGCCATATATAATATCAAAGGCAGTAGTACGACTTGCGGCCGTCTCCATCATGTGGCTCAAGAGACTGGGTCGCTGCTGCAGGCTGTCCAAGCCACCGATGCATGCCGGTACCGTGAACTGAAAACGGTGCGACGCTTCCGTCCGGGCACCCAGCTGGCCAGTCAGACACGCACTCAAACAGCACCATTCACGCCCTCACATCGACTGCGCCGTCACAAAGCTCGATCAGCGAATCTCTGTCGCGGCAGAACCCGGCAACGCTGTCTAATGCAGACCTACACACATCACCATTCGCACGAAACCTTTTCGTCGTCAGCTGCCTCGTAAGGAACAGACATCTCGGAAAATATTGTAAGAGCCGACTACGAACGGGCGAAAGCCGGCGTTGCGCTGGTAGCCAAGACACAACTTCTACGGAGCAGTTCTTGCAGCATGTACAACCGCCTAGTCACGTGGGCGTAGACGT
Source organism: Amblyomma americanum (assembly GCA_030143305.2). NCBI lineage: Eukaryota > Metazoa > Arthropoda > Arachnida > Ixodida > Ixodidae > Amblyomma > Amblyomma americanum. The sequence continues at coordinate 61,357 of JARKHS020032074.1, forward strand.
CATAGCTGGGTCTCGCAGCATCCTCGACTGTCATCTTCGCCTTCGCACTCATGGGCTTATTCTGCAACGCTTCATTCACTTTCTATCGCATTTGATCCTCTGGCATTGGTCGCTGCTTCCAGCGCCATACGGCGTTAGAACCGTCGTCACGCTGGTCACGGCAGAAACATGCCCGAGATGCCACCTGCTTGCTTAACGCGTCTCGGGCCGACCGGTGCCGACGTTAACGGGTGACGAAGCACGGCGACATGTCCGAGACTGGGCGAGGTTTGTGGGACGAACTGTCGTTGCGTGGTCCGTGTGACTCAGCCGGACTGGATGCGGCGACATGAGGCCGCCTAGCGATGGCGGCGCGACCCGACCGGGTGTGTCTCCGATTAGCATTTCGGTTTCCTACCTGCTGTTGCTTTCAGCACGTTAACGTAACGGCAAGACAGAATGGGAAATAAAAGGAATCATTACAGTGCACGGCGTCAAGGCAGCCCTCAGACGAAAAAGAGGGCCAAAAATAAACAAGAAACAAAAAAACATGACGGTCGATTTGCGCAGTTGGTCCAATTGCGAAATTGGTGCGCTAGCACTTCGATTTTCGTTTTGATTTTGATTTCACTTAGAGTCGTGGTTTGCAAGGTTATCTACTTTACATTCATAATTGCTAGGAGTCCTCCCAGAGCGTTCCGTAAAACCCCCGTGGCAGCCAGCTGCTTCAGTTAGACTTGTCGACCAGCTGCCCGGCTTGCACTCATATCAGTATTACATCGCACTTCCACCTCTCTCTCTCTCTCTCTCTCTCTCTCTCTCTCTCTCCTCTCTCTCTCTCTCTCTCTCTCTCTCTCTATCTAGTTAAAGCAAACGTCGAGGAGGATGAAGAGACGACGTTCCATTTCCTAGTACGTGGCGTCGCCGGACTTCTCGTCGGCATCTCGACCTCTCTCCCATTGCATTGGTTTGGGTGTCGCGCTGTGTTGAGGACGTCAGGCAGTTATTGTGACTTGTGTAGGAACGTTCTAGTACTCTTGTTGGGGGTAATACACAGGGTGTCCCAGCTAAATGTAACAAAGCATTTAAAAAGAATGAAGTTCCCGTGCCCAACGAAACTAACTGAGGGTTATTGAGAGGCACGTGTCTTACTCTGCAGTGTTTCTTAAATTCTGAAAAGATAATTAATTAGCAGAAACTAATTAGCTAACTTTTTATATCTCGGCTTCAGGAAAAATGTGTCGACGCAGAAGTTGTAGATAACACAGAAAAATAACCGGCTGCCGTGAGTGCAATCAAGCAGCGCACATGCAGGTTCTTTTAATGTGAAAAGAAATCTCGCGAAATACAAAAAGAAGCGCGTGACGCGGCAGCAGTTTCAGAGCTTCCAGAGGGCTGGTCAAGCAAAGAAATTCGCTTATCTCTGCAACGCTGTCTGGAACGGGGTTTGGCGCTTGCAGTAGTGGCGAGATTTGCGTGAGGAACTGCTTACGCGTCGGGGAAAGTAAGCCGAGGCTCCTTTTCAAGGAAGTGAAGCTTGGCTCGCATGGAGCGCTTTTTCACGCGAGACATCGCCGCGCGTGATGCGCATGTGGCCGTGTCACCTAACTTGCACCTTCACGCCCTGAAAAAACGGGCACGAAGAGCGCCCATGATATTGAATGTTCGGTTATACAACTGCATACCTTCTGCGCGGGGTGTTTTTTTAGGTCGAAAACTCCATGTACCCAGGGTAAATTACGAAGGAAAATTTGATGTTATGGTTTATGAGGATTTAACGTCCCAAAGCGACTCAGGCTATGAGAGACGCCGTAGTGGGGGGCTCCGGCCACAGGGGTTCTTTAACGTGCACTGACATCGCACAGTACACGGGCCTCTAAAATTTTGCCTCCATCGAAATTCGACAGCCGCGGCCGGGATCGAACCCACGTCTTTCAGATGAGGAGCACGAGCGTCATAACCACCGGAATAGAGTAATATTATTTTATTTTTCTACCTCAAGTGTGGTTTACCATTCCCATATCAGGTGGCATATATCTGCAATCCGGTCGCAATGCCTACACTGATAGCTGTGTAGCCGTACTCGGAGGTCCACCCATCCTGGCTCTATAATAGTCTATTGGAGACCCGCAGAGAGTTTTATCGATCCATTCATTATTTTGCTTAGCCGACGCGGTGGCTCAGTGATTATGGCGCGATCGTCTGCTGGCCCGAAAGGCGCGGGTTCGATCCCGGCTGCGGCAGTCGAATTTCTATGGAAGCGGAATTCTAGAGGCCCGTGTACTGTGCGATGTCAGTGCACGTTAAAGAACCCCAGGTGGTTGAAATCTCCGGAGCCCTTCACTTCGGCGTCCCTCGTAGCCTTAGTCGCTTTGGGACGTTAAAACCGCCATAGATTATAAACCACAAACCACCATTACTTTATTTGTTTACTTCGAAGACAGGAGAGAAGACACTGGGCTGCAAAAATTGGGACGGAAGAAAGAACACAAAAAGGGCGCTATGTACTATTGGAACATACAATAAAACACGCAAGGGGAACAGCGTCCGCGGTTTTTCAGGACAGCTGCTGTCTCCGGGCAGCATAAGAATAAAAGTGGAAGACGGTGTAGTGACGGTGAATCGTTGTTGTACGTACGCTCTTCGAAAAACCCTTGAAAAAGCCTCCCTATTGAGACGGATCCTTCATCCCATTATCAACGTCATAGGCAACACCAAACGCAGACTGAACGATATGAAGTAAGCAATGAAAATATCAGTCAAAACTTGCAACATCAGCGGCTTCGGGACGGTGCGCAGACGAGCATCAAACACGACTAGTTATCATTTGTCGCAAGTTGCTGCTCCTTCAAGCGTAAGTTCAGTGTTCTCTGGAAACATCGGTCGTGCGTCATAATTATACCCTAGAGCAGACGGGTTGAGCTTCGCGCAGAGCTTATTTTACGGTTTCACATTAAGCAGAAGCCGACTGACGGCACAAAATAGACGCCCCTCCCCCCACCCCCCCTTCCCACGCTAGTATACAACAGAAACTGCTATGTGTCGAGTATACCGCGTTAATAGTCGGTTACGCTTGTGTACCTCTCTTGAGAGTTTCATCCGCACTTTTTGCTAAGCTGCAGCTGCCTTCTATAAGTGAGGTCACACGCCCCGAAATAACAGAAACGCGAAGGGTTCCAGACGCGCTTGCTGCTTCTTTTTTTTTTTTTTGCGCCGATGCAGCAGCTACAAGTTTAACGGTGCAATTAATGAGGGGTCGCTGACTACTCCCAGCGGAGTAATTTCATCACACGGTACACTGGAGATAAAGCCCGCGGCGCATGCCTTTATCGCAGCGTCCTAAAGGAAATAAAAAGGAGAAAAAAATAAAAAAATCTCCATCTATGCACACACAAAGGCTGAAGCTAATATGCCGAGCTAAATACTACTACTACTACTGCTACTACTACTTTTACTACTACTACTACTACTACTACTACTGCTAATAATAATAATAATAATAGTAATAATAATAATAATAATAATAATAATAATAATAATAATAATAATAATATAATAATAATAATATAATTTAATGGGCAAAATATTAAAAAAGTACAAAAATCCAGCATGCCAAAGCCTCATAGGGCTTGAGTGGCAGAACCCGAGCATGACGAACAAACGTATGAACAATTCTCTGGAGGTGATCAAGCGAAACAATCTTTACATAAGCCTGGATGTTGCTCGATGGGATTCTGGTTATGACGCCGCTTAGAGCGGCCACATATGGCCTTTGCTAAAAACCATTTCACTGCATGTGTTAATAGACCCGTGATAAAAACGAACCTACTCCTTTGACCTTAATTGCTCGCCCCTCCCCCCCTTTTTTTTTGCAAAATGCTCGCTAAACCGCACAAGATGGCCCGCGTGCTCGGGGCACTGCTGGCCCTGTCATGCCGAAATAGTTTATTTTGTTCTCCGTTAATCGCCAAGGAGACACAAACTGGTAATCGCTCTCTGTCAGTGGGTAGTTATGGTGTCCCCAAATGTTCGGCTCCCGCCAATTTTGTCCTCGCAACTTTGTGGTGCAGAGCTAAAAACTCAGACCTGTTCGCCACGTAGATAGCAGAAATTGGCAGATCTTTGTAGCATGGGCGAAAAGTATTGCGAAACACTGCATGTCTTCGTTTAATTTTTCATAAGTGGAGCGCTGCAAGCAGCCTCGATAAAGCGTTACTTTTAACCACCTGTCATAAAACCCAACTTTGAATTCAGCTTCCATCTTGAGTCACACTTCTGGTAGTGTTGCAAGGATGCAAGAATAACGTGCCATAAACTAGTGGTACTCATGTAAAGCGGATATTCTGATATAGTGCGGGCATAATATTGAAGAAATGAGGGTAATTTTATGGTGTTATCGTGGCTGTATAATAAACATACCCGTGAAGAACTACATGCTTGCTGTTCATAATCATGAACTCCAAGTCACCAGAAATGAAGCTACGCAAAAAGTTTACCAAACCTTTAGTATGCCCATTCATTTTGTTTCTGAAGAATTTATTTGAGGTTTCTAAAATACTCTTCTAATATGCATTCCGGGAAAAGTTAGACAGAAAGCTCTACAGGGTCGAAAGAAACTGCCATTGCTAATGCCCGCCTGTTTTTTTTTTTATTCTAGTGAACACCCGATAAAAGCTAAGGGAGAGATTCCTAAGAACATAGGGCCGGTAAATGAACCAGCCGCGCCGGGAGCCTTCGCTCAGCATTGGAATCATGGTGTCAGTCAGTGACACAGGACGACATCAACAACCAGCGTAACACATAGTCACTCCCAAAAGCTGCAAAAGACTCAGGACGGTTGAAGGAGAGAATCCAAATGCTACCACTTTCTATGTTTTCTTTCCGCCATCTTTTGCTTTGTGCGGATTCTTGGGAGTATTATGTGTACCGACTGACCTAAAACAGTACCCTCCAAGACATGTCAACGCATGGCTTATACTCTTATCATAGAAACCGCATGTCGCGCCGAAAGTTACCTGGTTGTCAAAAAGATAGATAAGCATCCTTATATTCAGCTTCTAGTGTTCTACATCTCCTGGCAGCAAAACAAAATCAGTTATTTATATGCACATGCCTATAATGAGTGCCGAAACACGCGATATGTACAAGGCTGCCAGCCAACCACAAGGATTGTCATTTACTAGATGTGGAGAGCAGGCGCTACTGTCGCAAAATTTTTAAATCGTGGGAAAATTCCAAGGGCATGGAAAGCGCTGCTGAAATAGCGCCATCACCGTAAAATTGCGCCAATTCTAGAGTTTCTTTTCTTGGTTTGCAAATTTGCAATCAAGAATTTTTTTAATAATGCAAGACCATGAAAATCTACTACTAATACTACAACGTTCAAGACAGTGCTAGAGCTGTGAAATTTTTTTCACCTGTCAGCAGCAAAAAACGCTCTATCACTTCATCAAAGCGATATCTAAATATTTTTGATATGTGTACGATTCTGTATATAATCTGCTAAGCGCCCACTTTTCAGTCCGGACAGTCCCTGCTGTTTGGGAACACAATGTAAACTAATTTAGCTGGCTTGTATTAGTTGTGGTAATAGCTTGAGTGTCTTTCAGCGACAGCAATTTATTATCAATGTGCGGTTTTTCACTTTGTGAAGAGGATGACTGTTAAGTTTTGCTGTTAACCATTTAGTGGCTTTACCACACTACAGCTCTTTATGAGACAGAGTACCCCTTACAGGAGAGGGATCATCGCTCAGGTGGTTCGCATACGAAAAGAACAAAAAGAAACCTTTAGCAATTGTGTTTCTTTTAAGCATACGTGCAAGAACAATGCAACAGCTACTTATATTTTTTGTAGGGATTTAGTGGAGAGTTTCAATTTATTTTGCTACGCTGTTGGTGCTGTTTGGAAGCAATAAACTAAATGTTGCAATTTCTCGATTCATTTTCTTTTGCAAAGAATTTCAGGTTACTAACGATGTGGGGCTTAATCCTATATAAAGTTATTCAGCGCGTCCAGCTTTAATAGCTGAGTTATTTCAAAATTACCGCTTTTGATGATTTTTTTGCTGGAATGCAAAAGATATCCTAAGCCTACACATGTCATTTTGTTGATCTTTTTGAAGAGGCGACGAAGTGAAGAGGTCAGCGTGGCATTGATTCCGCAAAACTTCACTACTAATTGCCCACTGCTCTGGAGATGCGGCTGCGGCTCAAGTTCCTAGTAGTCCCACAAGGACAGGTCTATTTTTACGGGGCTCGGCTGCAACCATATCATGCAGGGCCCACGGAGGGCCTCGCCTCTGCCCCTGAAGTTTGTTGCGGCCAATAATCTGGCATATTCATCCAATCTGGGGCAACTGGCCTCGAAGAACTGCACCCCTCTTGATGAGCTAGGCTTCGAATGATGACCGTAAGAGAAAAAAAGCAAAAAAATGGGCGAACCAGTTTTCTGAGTTAAAGAAAAAGAATACGCTCAAGGATTTCTAGATTTTGCGGTGATAAGATCAGCCAAAAAACACGCCTGCGCTGACGCCATCACCAGTGAGCGGGTTGAGGGGGAAAGTCAGCCAAGGAAGCACTCAGAAGTGGTGGCATTCGTCGCGTCAGCTGCAGTGGATGGTTGGGTCGATATTGGCCGCACGTGTCATGATTGACGCAGTCCGAAGAGTCGAAGGCAGAGCGCGACCACAAGTACTAAGAAAGGCAGTGAGGTTCGAGAAAAAAGGGAACATTTTCACTCTTTTTTTTTAAATATCTTTGCCCTTCTTACAGAAAGCTTGCTGGCCACGAACCGCTGGTCATTCAAGTAAACAAAGGCATTAATTGATTTGGGACGGGAAGAGCCTGGGTTTGTGAGGGGATAATGAAAACTTGAGGGCAACTTTGTTTATTTTTGTTTGCAGAACGAAGGGAAGTTATACGCTCTTTGAAGAAAGCTAAATTCAGTGACAATGATGCCACTGAGCACCAAACTAGTCTCGGCATCGGTTAATAGAGATATCCTAAGCAAGTAATTAATGAAGATATGTACACAGTGCCACAAAATGCTTAGCTTTCAAATGTCATATCATAAATATCGCAGACGTTGGTGCTTGAATTTATAAACAAGAAAAAGGGCTTTGCTTTCCGCAGTGTCAGTGTCCTCAGATGTGACCAGAAAATTTTTTTATCGTGCTGTGTCCTTCAAACAAAGGTATAAGAGCGTGCAAATAAACACCGCCATACGGTTACGAAGTTTTTGTATTCCTCGTTCATTGCAGAGCAGCTCACTCGTTAGTCTTCGTGCATTACCAAACACTACTGACATTCTGAGCACGGAAATCACTGTTCCTGCTACCAGCTCCTCTAGTTGTATCATCATACCAGGAAGACTGACGATGACGTAGAAAACAATGATACCGTTCAGTGCTACTGCGGGTCACTGGAGACTAATAAAATAACGAGAAAACTTTTATATCAGAATCTGGCGAGATTAAAGAAATCATTGGAGAATCAATTAGTAAATGTACTATAAAAAGAGTGAGGCGGCTCGCGAACCGAACTCAATATCTGATTTTGTTACATATCGTTTACGTTGGTTTTGTTTTTCACGGACAGTAATGGATTCGACACTCTGAGCCATGCCGTTCGGTCTTTTGGGATTGACGGCCTGTCGCTGGCGTTGCTATGCTAGGAATAACCACAGTCGAAAGATGACAGGCAGCGGAAGTGGAAGAAGGCAGCGTGGCTTGAGGAGGCCAAGGACGAAATAGAGGAAATAAGAGAGTCCTCGCACTGGGCGGACGAGCGGCATTAGCCAGCATTTAGAACGAAGCTCCGGCTTATCACACTTGCCAGGCGTTCATGCCATGCTTGTTTCTTTTGGTGACTTTCTGCGCTTGACTTCGATGTGAGCGTGATATTATCATTGGTAACGACCACCCTTGTGATAAGCAGTAATGTTCATTGCGATTGTTTCTTTGTTGCTAAAAAAATTGTGATTGCTCTTGTAACTCTCTTAAAGTCCATTACAAGAAGATAAATAATTATTTAGGTCTAGGCCATCAAGAAAAAAATAATGATTGAGTTTAATCGCAATCACGAGCCATCAGGACGGTATTAGCCTTGAAAGGTCATCCTGCGAGTCAGAAAGGCCAATGTGTCTAGTACGCAGCTTTCTGACCTGGATGCTTTATCATTCTTATCGGGATCACAGGAATGTGTTAGGGAAAGCGCCTTGCACGCTGAAGCAACCTTTCGCGTGTCGTACGCCGCTTTGGTGCGTATTTTGAAGCTTTCTTGGGATAGGAAGTCTAAAAGCAAAAGCAAAGGCCGTGTTGCAATTTTGCAGTGTGAGAGTAAATGCCATGCGATGCAATATATTTGCGAAGAAATTTTCGGAAACTAAAATAAATAATAGCATACTTCACCTTTCTATCTCTACAAATCGAGTAAAAAGATGTTTAAAACTTTTTTGCGTCATTGAGCTCCGCCTGTTTGCTACTGGAATGATGGTTACAGCGCAGTTAGGATTCTCTAGGAATTCGAGGAAAGAAACTAGCAGGTGCTTTCAAAACTAATCGTCAATGAAATTTGGCAAGCAGTGTTTACATGTAAGTGTACCCTGAGCACCCTTAAAATTAATTTTATCTCGAATGGTATAATCGCATCAAAAATGTGAAAGAAATGAGGACATAGAAGACTGATCACAATGTCAGCTTCCCGGCACCTTTATTAAAAGTAAGGAATAAATGAAATAAAGACATCTATTGTGATTAAACTCATAAATTGGTATTTCCAAGTACTTAAAAAAAATGCGCACTCGACGAAACATTACTTGATGCCAATAACTCTCTGCGTACGCCTTTATGACGCACGCTAGAAATGCGATCCTTTCCAGAAGCCTCTCCGGCCCTATCTTAAACGATCCAGCAACTCTGTGCTAGAAGTTTCGCGCATGGGTCGTAGCACGGTAATGATCTATTTTAGAGCGAGAGTCGTCTTACATCCAACCTTCCGTTTTACAGACATCGTTAAGCGACTACGCGATTCTTAGTTTGGAAGTTCTGGCTCAGGTTAGGTTGCACGATTGCAGTACACGATTAACTTTCTATGAGATCTCTTTTATTTATTAAAGTATTCAATATATTGTTACGGGGTGTTTTGCAAACAGAATACGGAAACATACCTCAGTAAATATGCAGCTCCTGAAACAAAATTTTCGGTTAAGATCCGGCAGATTGCGATTAATAAAGATTTCGCACAAAAACCAACAAAACAATGCCGCTTTATTCGGGATTTCAGAGCCCAACTTTATTAGAGACGTGAGGCAGTTAGGAACCTAGAGTTGCAAGAAACATGTAACAACACATTTTTAGACTTAATGACAGACTAAATTACATGTCTTTATTGCCTGACTTCGTGGCGCCAGTGTAGACAACTGATATCTTCAGAACCCACGCTTTTACTACACAGTGTATGTCACGTGACGTACAAACAAAATATCACTATGCATCTGGCCTCTGCCTCAAATGCCCAGGGTGCCAGGGCAGATACATTTTGAAGGAATGGGAGGATAAGCATTAGTTACAAGCAATAAAAGATGACTGACACTACAAATGGTTGGCATATTAACAGTAATAGCATTTTATTGCGTGTAGATGGTGTCAGGCGTGTTTTATAACCCGAGGCGTCTACTTTAGGTTAATCTTGATGTTGAAACACCAAATCCTTTTCAGAGAAAAATAGCTTACCCTTGTAGCCTCGTGGTCGATTGCATTTTTCTGTACTATGATACATTTACGTGTATGTGCGACGAATTTCTGAAAAAAAAACTTAATACTGCTTTGTTTTGTTGATCACATTTCTTAATTGCTGCCTTAAGAATAGACAAAGGGTGCTTTGCCTGCGGCGGCTTCTTTTTTTTACGCTATGTCTCTTATGTGAAATTATATTATGTGGCTGATTGCCCTCATTGTACCTTAGGGATAATTCACTTCGCTTCAGCCTGTCGACAATTGATGCAGGTGTACTGCTACTGACATAGCTTAGGTTTACAGGAACAGAACCTGAAGAATAGAGCACTTAAGGAGCATAACATTTTCTTTGTGTCGTTACCGAACCCACGTGCTCAGTAATAAGATTCTATTAAGACACTGGTAATCTCGCGTGTTTCTTCAAAGTCTCAAGGCGCCTTGAAACCTCGCGAAGAGCCGCCGCGGTGGCTCAGTGGTTTTATAATTGATCGGAATCTGCAGGATCTTGAGCGAATATTTTGTTTCGGGCGCTGCATGTTTACTGACGAATATTTGCGTATTCTGTTTCCAAAACGCCCCACAACACTATAATGAATACTTTAATAAAAAGAGAGGCCTCATAGAAAGTTAATCTTTTGCTGCAGTCATGCTGTAACCTGAGCAAGAACTTCCAAACTTAGCATCGCGTAGTCGCTTAACGATGTTTGTAAAACGCAAGGCTGGATGTAAGACGACGCTCGCTCTAAAATAGATCATTACCGTGCTACGACCCAAGCGAGAAACTTCTAATAAACAGTATTCTAAGATAATGTTGTACGGAGTTGCCGGATCACTTAGGATTGGGCCGGAGAGGCTTCTGGAAAGGATCGAATTTCTAGCGTGGTAATACAGGCGTACGCAGAGAGTTCTGTGTTTCAAATAATGTTTCATCAAGTGCGAGTTTTTTTTTTTTCAAAAGTATTCGGAAATATAAGTTTATAAAGTTAATCACAATGGAGGATTTTATTTCATTTATTTTTACTTTTGATAATGCTGCCGGGAAGCTGACACTGTGATCAGTCTTCTTTGTCCTCGTTTATTTCACATATTTGATGCGATTTAACCATTCGAGATACAATTAATTTTAAGGGTGCTCAGGCTGCACTTACATGTAAACACTGCTTGCCAAATTTCATTGACGGTTAGCTTTAAAAGTACGTGCTAGTTTCTGCCCTGAATTCCGAGAAGAATATTAACTGCGCTGTAACGATCAATCTAGTAGCAAACGAGTGGAGCTCTATGACGTAAAAATTTTTAAAAGAACTCTTTACTCGATTTTCACAGAGTAAAAGGTGATGTATGCAATAATTTATTTTAGTCTCCAAAAATTTCCTAGTAAATTTAGTGCATTGCATGGCATTCACTCTGACACTGCAAAATTGCAACACGGTTCTTGCCTTCTAGACATCCCACCCTCCGAAAGCTTCAATATACGCACCACAGCGGCGTACGACACGAAAATGGTTGCTTCAGCGTGCAAGGCGCTTTCCCAAGCGCATTCCGGTGATAAAAATAAGAATGATAATGCCTCCAGGGCAGAAAGTTGCGTACTAAAAAGATTAACTTTTCTAACCCGCAGGATGACCTTTTGAGCCCAACACTTTCGTGATGGCTCGTGATTGGAATTAAACTTCATCATTATTTTTTTCCTTGATGGCCTAGAGCTAAATTTTTTATTGATCTTCTTGTGGTGGAATTTAAAGAGAAATGCAAGGTCAACCGCAAAAGCATTTTTTGACATCAAAGAAATTCACAATGAACATTACTGCTTATCACAAGGGTGGTCATGACAAATGATAATATCAAGCTCACATAGAAGTCGAGCGCAGAAAATCACCGAAACAAACAATCACGGCCCGAACGGTTGGGAAGCTTGACAAGCAGTAGCTTGGATCGAAATGCTGGCTAATGCAATTCGTCCGCCCAGTGCGAGGACTCTCTCTTATTTCCGCTCTTTCGTCCTTGGCCTCCTCAAGCCACGCTGCCTTCTCCCACTTCCGCTGCCTTTCATCTTTCAACTGTGGTTATTCCTAGCATAGCAACACCAGTGACAGGCCGTTAATCCCAAAAGACCGAACGGCATGGCTCAGAGTGTCAAATCTATTCCTCTCCGTGAAAAACAAAACCAACGTAAAAGATATGTAACGAAACCAGATAGTGAGTACGGTTCGCGAGCAGCTTCACTCTTTTCATACTGCATTTATTAACTTACGTCTTCTCCAATCAATTCTGTAATCTCGCAAGATTCTGATATAAAAGTTGTCTCGTTATTTTCTTAGTCTCCATTGACCCTCGGTAGCGCTGAATAGTATCCTTACCTTTTAAGTCTTTTTGAGAGCGTTAGGTTTTACTCATCACGTTTATCGATTTCTTGGGGTCTGCTACGACCTCCCTTCGGCGTGAAACTTTCTAAGGCAGAGGAATTCAAGATGGCGGCACCCACAGTAAATCGATATAGCAATCCAATTGGTAATTTATTGATGACGTCATTAGTATATCGAATTGGTGATTGATTGGTGGCGTCACTGATATATCCAATTAGTGATTGATAATGTAAAATGTGTAGAGTACCTCGTATACTGCAATCGCAAGCGCATAAGGTGGACCCTGATCTCAGAACACAAAATACAACCGCATCTCAGCTAGTCTTGACACTAACCGTCTTATTCTGGAATTGAAGGAATACACAAAAACTAAGTCATCAAGTGCATTTGTCCAGAGCTCCGGAAACGGCTATGTATTTGCCATGCCATAAAATGACCATGGTCTTCAATACTGCCCCTCATAGGCTGTAGCTTAGTGGCAAAAGTTAGGAAGGTACGTGCAGTACGTCTTCCTCACTGTTCCTGCCTCAACCGTGAGGTTAAAGAGAAATGTAAATAGAGATTTTTTTAAAGAAGATACCACGGATGCTTTATAGGGCGGATGGGTAGGGAGAGGGGCAGAAAAATTACTGTAGTTAATGTTCGTTCGGATACCTGGCATCGCTCAACGCAAGAATCATCCTCGAACTGCAATCTTTCCGAATGGCGAAGGTTAGCGTTCGTGCAAATGAACACGGTAAGATTTTTTTGGCAGTTTTTACTTGTGGCTTGCAGCGTGGTCTTCCTTGGAATTATTCAAACACATTTTGCTTTCCGCCATATCGTTTCCCAGCTTCCCTTCTGACATCTTTCGATGTCAGGCACAAAGACGCGATGCCTGCGACAAAAGATACCGCATAGACTTAAAAATCAAGAGCCCCGTATTGCTCAATGGTGAATATAGGGTGAAGAATGATTACTGAAATTTCCGCAGAGAAATGAAGTTTCGCTTATTGTAAATATTAGGCGACAATCAAGAATCGAACACTTTACAGATATGTCACAATGGCCCTGTATTACCACTAGCTAGTAACAGAGCAACCGAGAATAAAGAAATACTACACATGGTTACAACTGAAAATTCCCGATTTGAAGCAAAAAAAAATCAGTGAAATATAAAAATCTGCATTACTTAGCATTCATAAACGTCTCTAATGACCTCAAAATCCGACTGCCGAGTTTGTTCTTAGAGTGCTGTGATTTAGCCACAGGTTCGTTACCTCAGCCTTAAAGCCTTACTCTAAGTGCGACGGCCCAAAGGAAGCCCTCGGACCGGCATATGTGAAGGGAAGATACGACAACTTCTACTTCAACAAAAAGAAGGGCTTTGACTTTGCCCCGCTTAAGAGCTCTAGTGGAGTTAAACATTTGTGCAGCCAGCGAAGCGCCCGACTCGACGCAGGATGTCTTCTGTTAACGGACCGTGACTAGGAAGTTGCTGCGAGCATGTCGCAACCACACTAGCAAACTTTTATTACGTGTCGGAAACTTTAATTCGGTTTACTGCTTGTAGTAGCCAGCTTTTGTATAGCCGACACCAAGACCCAGCAAGCTTATTTGAATTGAGACACCTTTTCATACACACTTCGGAGCCCGAATCATGAACATATTCTGCGCGCATTCACGCACGGGTGTCCTAAGCGCGTGTGTTTAACCTCGAAGCGTGGACACCAGATGAATGTCATTTGTTTCAGAGTGGGCGTTCCATGCTACCGTAGACTAATCAGTTTAATGTGGCATAGGTGGGTGCATTAATTTAACTAATTTAACTCAAACTTTTTGTTGGTAACTATGGCGAAGAGGAATCTGCGTAGGGTGGTTCGGGAGGAGGAGTCCAGGTAGAACGTCTCGCCCAAATCAATCTCGGACGTGACCTGGCGTGTCTCAAACTTTCCCTCCGATTTTGCGGAATATCTCCACAGGGGCTTAGTTTGGTGCACTGCTACCTCTCCGGCCCAGCCAATTAAACCGGAACGCCAGAGGTCACTGACCCGAAAGTTTTAGCCAACTGCTGCCGATTAAAGAGCAATGCGTGGCTCGGAATGATGCCTGGACCATTCATAAGGTAAGATTCCAAGGAAAATTAAGCAGTTTGGATAAATGAAAGCACACCTGATTGCTTGCATTATGTCCTCTGTAGGTTATGTTCGCAGATGTGAATTACAATGCACATCTCTCTTTTACGGCTTTTTAAAAGGTTGGTTTTGCGGTGTAGTTAATTAGCTTCCACATGGACAACTTTTCTGGTAGTTTTATTCAATACACTTTCGTACACTTATGCCGTCGCGATGCCTCAGTGGCCATGGCGCTCTGCTGCTTACCCGAAAGACGCGGGCTGGATCCCGGCCGCGGCAGTCGAATTTGGATGGAAGCAAAATTCTAGAGGCCCGTGCACTGTGCACCGTTGTATAAATCTATTGTCGCTGCCGACTAACAAAATTCTGTAGTCCTTTTTGAAGCTGTGATAAGACTTTGCATACTGGACGTTAAAATTATCACTGTTTAATACATTAATAGCTCGAAAATTCAATGTTTTCCTCCCGTAATTAGTTTCGTGGCGGGTGTTCTGTGGTGTGGTTTACGCATTGCATACGAATTTCAGCTGTCGACTGCTGTGGTGCGCAGCCTATTTTTACGAATCCACTGGCGCAACTTGAAGGAATAAACTTCACCCGCCTTAAGCATGTTATATTTATTAAAGAGCGGTTTTGTCCAAACCGCTCGTTAATTACCGACATAGTTTTCACACATCATCATCATATTCTTTTGAGCAGTTATTTGTTTTTGATAGTTTCCAGCGGCCGTGGTCCACCATACCAAAATGCCGTAACTAAAGTTTAAAAGTGAGTAGTATAGAGTTTGCTTTAAACATGTTGGTGATGCATTTTGTATTCTATATCTGCAACCGGTAACTCGAGAAAGCCTGCTTTTTAATTTGTTAATATGAGTATCCTACGTCAGGTCGTCTGTAAGCCACACGCCCAAAAACTTTTTCTTTGTTACTTGTTTGACCCACCGTGTTGACTCAGTGGTTAGAGCGCTCAGCTTCTGATCCGGAGTTCCCGGGTTCGAACCCAACCGCGGCGGCTGCATTTTTATGGAGGCAAAACACTAAGGCGCCCGTGTGCTGTGCGATGTCAGTGCACGTTAAAGATCCCCAGGTTGTCGAAATTAATCCGGAGCCCTCCACTAAGGCACCTCTCACTTCCTTTCCTCTTTCACTCCCTCCTTTATCCCTTCACTTACGGCACGGTTCAGGTGTTCAACGATATATGAGACAGATACTGCGCCATTTACTTTCTCCTAAGACCAATTATTACTATTATTACTTGTTTCAGTAATGACCTCTCAAATTTCAGCTGAACGAAGTAGGGAATCTTTTCATTTGCTGGCTTAAAAATTCTATATCTGGTTTTACACGTGTTTAAACTCAGCCAATTGCTTTTAAGCCAGCTGGAAAGTTTAAAGGAGGGAGCTGTTCGCTGATGTTTCTAAGTCCTTTTGTAACAGCAGTGAAGCAGATATTAGTGTCGTCAGCATACATTATTATTTCAAGAGAGCGCCCGGGCATTGCTGCTCTTCATTTATGAATCTCAGTATGGATCCTTGAGGCACGCCGTGTTCTACTTTAAATTCTTGAGATGCCACAGTACCGAGTTATACATACTTTTGAAAGATATGATTTAAAAGATAAGATTTAATTCTGCACTACACCTCGAACACCATATGTAGTGCCCTCTTGAAAAAAGATATCAAGTCGTAGAGAGTGTCGAACACCTTTTTCAGATCTGAGATTGTCCGCAGAGTGAGTGGTTTGTTCTCAAAAGTTAATTATTTTGTCCTTTATTTTAACCAAAGCTTGTTCTGCAGACCTATCGTTTTGAAAACCATATTGAAATTTACTACCTATTTCATTCTTTTGTAGATAAAGTATGTAAGTCTCTCATTAATAATGCGCTCAAATACCTTAGAAAACACCAGCAGAACGGGAATTCGTCTGTGGTTATTCAGTTCTTTCTCTCCGCCACCTCTGTAAACTGGGACAACTCTGGCTATTTTTAACTCATCTTTAAATTCACCTTGTGCAAGCATCTTGATCATTACAAGGACTAATACAGGACTAATAAAATGCGCAACAAGCTCGATGGTTGAGTAATTTTTTCGTCGTCCCCGGTGGCATCATTATCGCGGTTTTCTTTTCTTTTTTTTTCCTGCTTCGGTTCGTGTACTGGCCTGCAGTATTATAAAAATAAACGAATAAGTGGAAACGAAAGAGACCAGACACCCCGCCGCGGTGGCTCCGTGGTTAGAGCGCTCGGCTACTGAGCCGGAGTTCCCGGGTTCGAACCCGACCGCGGCGGCTGCGTTTTTATGGAGGTAAAACGCTAAAGCGCCCGTGTGCTGTGCGATGTCAGTGCACGTTAAAGATCCCCAGGTGGCCAAAATCATTCCTGCGTAACCTCCACTACGACATCTCTTTCTACCTTTCTTCTTTCACTCCCTCCTTTATCCCTTCCCTTACGGCGCGGTTCAGGTGTCCAACGATATACGAGACAGATACTGCGCCATTTCCTTTCCCCCCCAAGAACCTATTATTATTATTATTATTATTATTATTATGGAGAAATGAAATCACTAGAGATGAGGGGACAGGAAGACGGGATATCGGGGAGAGTTAATACAGACAAAAACTATTTATACAACTATTTCTTTAATCATTGAAACGATATTCACGCAGTGTTTAAGGCGCGGCCTTTTCCTTTCGATATGAAAAAAAATGTACACCGGACCTAGACAAGTATCTGGTTAATTATCACGCAGTTTGGGTGCTTAATTGCACCTCTGCTTGCAAATGATTAAGCAACTACTGGGCAGTTCATTTCGTATTCCCGCGTAAACAAAGAGATAAATATTGCAGACATTCAACAGCGAACTTTTTTTGTGCCACGGTAATATGCAGTATAGTAAGTAATATGCAAAAAATAATTAGAGATGCGCGCCTCATTGGCGGCATATGCAAATTACATGCGAAAGACAATGAGCCACCCAGGGAGGCAGCCTGTCATTAGGAGAGATAGCATCAGTTCAGTTAATTATTACTGACAGGAGGTTAATTTCACCGTAATGTACTGGTCTCGTCAGGAAGGCGCATGTAATTAAGGCACAGTAATCGCTGTCAGGCTCTAAAGCACGTCCTAGAGGCGCCCACATATCAGGCCCAATGCATCACTCACTGGGGTAACAAGATTCACGCTGAGTTCGATGTACACCGAAGAACTTTATATCTTTACCTCCACACGTACTCTGACTAACTCTATCAAGTGGGTTTGAGCCGGGCCCAATAATTGCCATGAGACGGGTGCACACACTGATCAGGACGTCGCTAGGTTGTCAGACATCTAATTTGATGCTCCTTATGAAGAACGCGAAAACAAAAAGCAGCACTCCATGTCAGTAATGAACAGTAGTGACAAAGAAGCGTAATGGTGGCAACAACCTCAGCTTGTCATTTGACACGTCAACGTTAGCGTCACAGACTGTATTTTGGTTACAGGCTTTGTCTGACACGTTTCGTTAAATGAGGGTAAGCAACACCCACGACCACTTGTATGAGTAACAACATTCGTCTTACCATTCATCTTACCTAGACCGTGTACTGTGACGAAAAACACTTGAGGACTTGCCCGGCTACAGCCTCTGTGAGACCACGCTTCCTAAGGAAGGCAGGCCTGCAATGGGACGTTGAAGGCAACTATCGCTAGTGGGCACTTGATAATCGCTTCTTCGAGACCTTCTGCCACTTTTTGAGCCAGGCTTGCCTACACTATTTCTTCTAAATTTCTTGCGTATCTCCTCTTGTTTTTTATCATTATGCCTAAGGGCAAACATCTTGAATAATAAAAAAAAAACAATTGCCGACAGTTGTCACTTGTCTGTAAACTGAAGTCCTTACAAAGTCGAAGTGATTACGAAGGAGTTAACATCAGAGATCGGAAATTGTGTGCCATCGAAACAATTGTTTTATTGATCAGTTGCCTGAACGTCACCCATCTGGACGTCTGACTCTTTTGTATGGGGCTATAAAGTAAGACCCAGGTGCACTCAGAAGCGTGACTCCTGCATCACGGCACAAAATATCAAACGTATTGCCACGAACACTGCAAAACGTAAGTGCGCATATTTATTTTTCACGGGCACGTTCCGCGTCCCTTTGTTTTTCGGTTGTCATCCAGATCATCATAATAGAAATCACGATAGTTTCTAGTTGTAAAAGCCTCTTACAGTGAAATAAACCTTATAAAACTGTAAGACTGATCGTTCAGCCGTAACATCGTCACATGGGCATTTTACACCTTTGGTGTGAATGCTAGATTGCGGTGAAACGATTACGATCGTAGCGGCCAAGATAGCGGTGAAACGATTATAATAACATAACGATAAAAAGACTATAGCCTATAAAATAGCCTAAAGCAATATAAACAAGATACAGTACAGCCATTGCAATTTCTACAGCTATTACGCCTGAGCAAATTCGCTTTCTTTCATCTGACTGCAAAATTATAAATCGAAATAAAATCTGTGAAGAACATTGAACTCTGAAGAATCTGTTGAAAATTTGTTTTTCTTCCTGTATGCGCGTGTCGACATCTGCAGCGATGAATGACTCCAGAAACTGAGAAGGACATCATGAAGCAAGGGAAGGAAATTCAGGGACTTATTAGACACCGCACAAAAGGCTAGTTTTCTTCCCCCGCAAAAAGCATTGTCGTATTGCATTGTTAGTCTTTTTTAGCCGCCCCGGCAAGAAGTACGCCTGTATTTTTAACGTTTAGAATTTCTTCGCTTCTTCTCACCCTTTCGGTCTGGCTACCTGAACCTTGTGGAGCCATTTTAATCAATATGCCAGCAGTGTCTTCACTTATTGAAATTGCAAGCGGCCCGGAGAAGCCAAAGCGTGGTTGCAAGTGAAAGCGAATCGCAACTCTGCAGGCACTGCGATTCTTTCTTGTCCTTTCTCGCGGCTCGCTGTTGAACTACAGAGAATGACCTTAGGCGCCTGCCATTTATTACGGCGCTCCTAGATGCTGCACAGTGTCATAATTAAGGAAAGTGTGTGCTGCAGTACTGGGCATCAGCAGCAATAATACAAAAAGGAGTCTTCACACATTTCTCCGTCTCCTGTCACCATTTCTTGCATTCTGCTGATCATAGTCCGCCATTAAAATATCCTTGCATATTGAGGACGCTGCATGAAAAGATGAATAAAATGCGTTGTTAAAATTTGACTTGCAGCACGTATAGTTTAATTTTTTTCCCTGGTTACATACGTGATGAGATGGATGGTAGCGTCTGAACAACAGAAATATTTCCTGAATTGCGGTCTGCGTCAGCTGAGCATGACAGTGAGTTCACTTAGTGCCGCCGCGGTGGCTCACTGGTTATGGCGCTCCGCTGCTCACCCGAAAGACGCGGGTTCGATCTCGGCTGCGGCAGCCGAATTTCGATGGAGGCGATATTCTAGAGGGGATATCTGTTGCTCAAGCCAGCGTCGGCGCTTCTCTTCCTGTCCCCTCACCTCTTTCATTTCATTTCTCCATTCTGCCTGCTATCCTTTATTTCCGCTGCCCCAGCTCAGGTGCTTCAGTATCGATGGCAGATGCCGGATCTAGCAAAAATCTTATCCTTCCTTTTTGTTAATATTTTAATAAACCACTACAACAACAAATTCTAGAGGCCCGTTTACTGTGCGTTGTCAGCGCACGTTAAAAGACCCGAGTTGGTCGAAATTTCCGGAGCCCTTCACTACGGCCTCCCTCATAGCCTGAGTCGCTTCGGGACGTTAAACCCCCGTAAACCAAACCAATTAGTGAGTAAATAAGCGAGTGAATGAGTTTGTGAGTGTGGGTGTTGCGCATGTGCGTGTGTGTGTGTGTGTGTGTGTGTGCGTGTGTGTGTGTGTGTGTCGGTGATTGAGCTGGGCACCATGAAAGCTTCGGAATAATAATTGGTTTTTTGGAGAAAGGAAATGGCGCAGTATCTTTCTCATATATCGTCGGACACCTGAAACGCGTCGTAAGGAAAGGGATAAGGGAGGGAGTGAAAAAGGAAAGGAAGAAGAAGGTGCCGTAGTGGAGGGCTCCGGAATAATTTCGACCACCTGGGGATCTTTAACGTGCACTGACATCGCACAGCACACGGGCGCCTTAGCGTTTTTCCTCCATAAAAATGCAGCCGCCGCGGTAGGGTTCGAACCTCGCAAAACGTGTATTTTGCCAAAGGATAGAAACGACACAGCCTTAGGCGCCCGCCTTTGGTGAATACCCCGGAATTTATTCGAAACAGCATTGGCAACCCTATTAAGAATAACCCGGCAAAATTAAATGTTAAGTATAGTGTGGCCAGTAGACAGCCAGCAGAGCTTACTTACGAAGCACTCAATTTCATTGCCACAAAGATAAAAACTTTTCGGCACCTATCTTCCGCTCGTACTAGGATACTGTTTTTGTCTCCGCAACGATAAGTATGAACGCACGCTGACCCAGTTTTCATTTCCAAGCCTAAGGACGGGTGCGCTACAGAGGCGAGCATTTCTACGGCAGGTTGTTTGCTTATTCCGGCGACGAAGACACCATCCAGACTGCACTTTAGACTGCCCACGGCGTTTTCTTTTTGTGCCCGCAAAAGCTAATGCTCAAAGAAAGTGGCGTTCATATGGCGGCAGCGACTTGAATCAGTTTGATGTTTTTGTTTTCCGATATTCTGTCGTTGCTGTCTGAGTCATTTAGCGTTGATAATCGACCACTGCAAACCTTGGTTGCCACACGACGGTCACTTACAGCGCTCGTCATACTCTTCTTCTTGCTGCTGTTTCTGAAAAGCTTTTTTTGTTCAAAGCAAAGCTTCAGCGTTATACGACTGGAATACAGTCATTGCGGCACGCACCCCTAAAGAGCTCTCAGCTGCTCCAAACTTAGCAACCATATGCTAGCTCAGACTCCTCACCTGTGTGTGTACACCAGGCGGCGCCGACTCAGTGACCCCGTGAGCGGAACAAACGCAGCTAACTGTCATTGTACTGTTACCCTAGCCTTAGCCCCCCTTTCACTAAGTCGGGCTTCAGGCCTCTCACTTTCAACAAATTCATTCATCTGTTCACTTGGTGGTACTAAGAAGTTCAAAATTTCTTTTAATATTTCTTTCTTAGGGGGGAGCGGGGGAGCAAGTTTTCTTAATTTATAGCGCCAGAGTACTCTTTACAGAACTCGCTTGCAGGGAGTGACACCCGCCACTCAGGGAATATGCACTAGGTTCGCAGACGAAGTTTCGCCTGACGAACTTTCCGTTTACGAACGCTCCATTCGGCATGCGCCGGTTGAAGCCTCCCGGAAAATGGGAGCTGTCATGTGCGCTCATTCACGGACTGAAGATGATTATTAGGAAGGAGCACCTAATTTCATTGATTAATAACTAATTTTCAACTCTAAAACTGCTTGACGCCGTTGTTTGTTACGATCAACATCCCCAGATGACTGCTTCGGTTTGGTATTTGCTTACAGCGGAGCACTTTTTTTAGAGCCCTCCACGAGTACATCGAAACAGAACACATTTCAGAAATGACACTGCCACTACCCTAAGTTGTTGCAACGAGACGTTACAAGCCCAGTACGCCACACAATATTTCCTCATAGGTCACATCAACCTTTGCGTGTCCCGGAAGAGTTAAGAAAACACGTTCTCGTGCAGAATTCCTTGTGCCGAAATCGCGACGTTCGTGACGAGAACGTGCCGCTCGTTGATACAAAGTTTCCCCGTGTTGTTGATTTTTTTTTTTTTTCGTTGAACAGCTCGATTCCTGGAATGGAGCGCTTTTTTTATTTTCTCAAAACCTTACCTCGAGGGAGCCCGAGGAGTGTCGCATATTTATTCCGTAATGCTGCAACCTGTTTGCTCCCGCAGACCTTCGAGTATAATACGGGTGCACTCAGCACCTAGAGCTCGTCTCCCGTGAAATCATCTCAGATGGCACGTCGGGGCTCTGGAAGTGCAGGCTCTGTTCAGCCAAAAAAAAAAAAATCTGGGATCGGGCATAATTTCCTCCTCTTCCCAGGACGTAAATGTCGGTATTTATTGTGCTCCCTGTAGGTCAAGCTGCGGCACGTTAGCAACTCTCGCATTTGCCATCGCCCCTGTCGCACCACCATCTACTCTATTTTCGATTTCTTTTTGATTATTTGGGCCCCGCCGCGGTGGCTCAGTGGTTACGGCGCTCGACTACTGACCCGGAGTTCCCGGGTTCGAACCCGACCGCGGTGGCTGCGTCTTTATGGAGGAAAAACGCTGAGGCGCCCGTGTGCTGTGCGATGTCAACGCACGTTAAAAATCCCCAGGTGGTCGAAATTATTCCGGAGCCCTCCACTACGGCACCTCTCTCTTCCTTTCTCCTTTCACTCCCTCCTTTATCCCTTCCCTTACGGCGCGGTTCAGGTGTCCAACGATATATGAGACAGATACTGCGCCATTTCCTTTCCCCCAAAAAACCAATTATTATTATTATTTTGATTATTTGGCCGGCTGACATGTTCATATAATCTGACTTCACTTTCCTCTTTTTTATGAAAGCTAGCATAGTCTGTTCGTGGTGAGCCTAAAACATACGCTCAGGCGCTCTTGTTTTGTTGAGGGCGGCGTATTCACTTTTATTTGTCTGCGTTTTGTGTATGCATTTGCGTGCCCTAGAGGGTTTACCTCCTGTCGAGTGCACAGTGATTTCCAAAGCGGCCCTTGCCATATAATATATACAGTGGTCAGTCAACCAGATATATGCGAAGAGTCTTATTCGGTTTTCTGCACAGATGAAATGTACTGCCCATCGTCCACCCAACACTATCCCAACATTCCTTACCGCCGGCTGGTCGGCCTTGTAGCTTTTGTAAACCATTCGTGCCCACTCGAGCTGGGGTCTAGTTTTGTTCCGGGTCGTTGTCCCTGAAATTTCTCTCCCCTCATATTATCTTGTTCATATTCTGGATCTCAGTATAAAAAAAGTAAAGAACAGCCGCATTCTGTTTTCATTCTATCTTCTTGTTTGCTTGATTCAAAGGAGTGCCTTCCACGTGGCCTACTGACTTGAATGATCTGTTCTCAAGTGAAAGTACCTTGCATGGTGAAACGGAACTCAGTAGGCTGGGTGTCGAGATACCGAGATCCCACCAGTGGCAAGGGACTTGTCTTTTACCTTCTGTTCAGTTGTGTTTTATACAGCATAATCACTAAATCTATTTTCCTACTCTAGAACACCACCATAAAAATAACATTATCTAGTGTTTTTGTTAGTTGCACTCACTTTTGGTTCACTTGCTCGTTACGCGGGGTGCAGGACCCGTTAGAAGATCCCCGCGTTCTCTCTAACCTCTCCCCGCGGACGCCATGTGATTTCTTCCGAAAAAGCTGAAGCACTATGTTGCCTACGCTTGTTCATGAGCCCCTCATCTTGCTATTGTCTCCTCCCTGCTGATAGCTTGCCTGGTTCATTCGGCTGACCACCATGTTCACTGGTGCATTTCCCGAACGGTCAGCATCCCAGATCGGTTTCCGGCGCGGTTCTAGTGTACACACGGGACATGTGAGACAGTTACTGCGCCATTTCTTTTCCTCAATAACCAACTCTCATTCTTTGGAAATTGAAAATTGGTTTTTTGGGGAAACGAAATGGCGCTGTATCTGTCTCACATATCGGCGGACACCTGAACCGCGCCGTAAGGGAAGGGATAATAGAAGGAGTGAATGAAAAGAAGAAAGAAAGAGAGCTGCCGTAGTGGAGGCCTCCGGGATAATTCCGACCACCTGGGGATCTTTAACGTGCACTGACATCGCACAGCACACACACGCCTTAGCGTTTCGCCTCCATCGAAACGCGGCCGCCTCGGTAGGGTTCGAACCCGGGAACTCCAGATCAGTAGCCGAGCGCGCTAACCACTGAGTCACCGCGGCGGATCAATTTTGATTTTTCAAATTGGTTTCCGGGATGATGTTACTTACATCATGATGGAAAAGATGGTTGATTTCTAGCTCTGTCGATTTTGTTTTCTTGTGTGGCATTTTTTCTTCGCGGCGATAAAATCTTCGAGTTTCATCACAAGCCACTGCTTCTTTCTTACTTTCTGGTGTGGTTTTCTAAAGGATTTGTGACTAAAAAGTCCGGAGGACCCGTCTGAAGACTAATAACGTCGCAGTGTAGGCGTGTTGGTACGACATGAAATCAAAGATTGAGCACACAACCTGGAGAGGGAATTGAAGACAGGTGACACACGAGCGCTCGTGTGTCACCTGTCTTTCTTCAGCGTCCTCAAATGGTGCGCTGAAGACTAATGCTACGACAAGCGTGACTAGAAACGAGATAGGCTAGGTTGATCCAACATTAATCTAAGTAAAGACAGACGTCGGCTCAACAACATCAACAACCGACCAGCGTTTTGCCGGAAGAGTCATCATCATAGAGCAGTGTATATGAACAGCGTGATAAACGTTCTTGGCTGGCGACGTCGCGAGGACATGTGCCTTAGCGTTTCCCCTGCCTCGAAACGCAGCCGCCCTGGTCGGGTTCGAGCCCGGGTACTCCGGATCAGTAACCTAGCGCCCTAACCAGGGAGCCACCGCGGCGGATCAGCAGTTTCTGCAGCCCCTTAATTTTGTCCTGCGAGCTCTATTGGGTGTATTTTTTGTAGCGCTATTTTCTTTCTCGTTGGAAAAGAAAATAGTTTAATTTGATTTGATTTCACACTCGATATGTTGGAGCAACTGAGAAGCAATTCTAACCAATTCTTCCATAACGATCAACACAATGCTGCTTTCCGGCCCAGTTTGTGACAGGTATTGCAATGCATGCTTCCAGTACGCCTCTTAACCATTTCTTATGCATCTTGTACTGCCACGGGAAGCGGTCCTTTATAACAAAGAATAGTACCGCCCCTGCTGACAGCACATTTTCTGCCCAGAACGGCGAGCCTAACAAATAGCTGCCATATAGGGAGCGATTTTTTCACCTATTTTTAGTATGTCCTAGAGCCTCAGGTAGATAACACTAGGAAATGTTTTGTGACCTTCCTTCCCTGCACATGTTACTCGGGTTTTAACATTTTTCGCTTCATAGCCTTGTGAACTAAATTGGGGCATTTATCCTCGCATAGAGTATTGCGCATTTTCCTGAAAAATTGACTACGAGAACTGTAGCGTTGACTGCGTTACCATGTTTTCTATGAGCATGCATGACCCCGATTCGACCTGCCCGGCAAAGGCTTTGAGGGTTGAGGTCATCCAGCCACCCCACGGTTCATCTTCAGATCGCACTGGTCTCGATGGTTATGTGGGCTCGTTACGGATCCGGGGATGAGCTGTTTCTTAATGATTCCTGGAAGAGAACCGTGTATGCCATCCGCTCGCTCGGGTAATGAGCGCCATACTGCATGCTTTAGTGTGACAGGGGACATCGCTCAGTGACACCTCTGCCAAAGGGGGCGTGTGAGAAACTTGGCAGCGTTCTCGAGCATGGCGTATGTATTTTAATAATACGCCACGGGATGCGGGCACATCTTGCATCATTTTTTTCTCTGCCGATGTCAATGTGGACACCTCCCGTTAATCTTCGTTCTTCCCGGCACAGCGACTGACATCTTCTACAGCCTGAATGTTTCTTAGGAATTTTTTGTTTCGGGTGTGCGAGTTCCTGCTTTCGGTCACATTCTCGAGACCTGAAAAGCGCCATAATTTCACCGTGTACTTTAATGTCACGAAGAGTATCATCAAGTTTTTTTTTTATTTTGTTGGTCACCTGCCTTTTCATTCGCCAACCGAGGTACTCAAGCCCGAGCAGCTTGAATAAGATTGTTAAACAGTCTCAGCTGTCATGTTGTTTCAAGTGGCATGAAGTTGATCAAGCGTGACTTAGGTAGCCAGCGTATGTTCGCCGCTATTTCTACCGGCTAATCATCTGAGCGAAATCTCGTTGTCATCATAAGCAACGAATCACAGGCATGCAAAGGGAAATATTGCTGTAGTGGCGAAACAGCCTTAATTTCAAGCCCGCCGTGAATAGAGAGAATATACATGGTGTAACCGTAGGTGAAGCTTGTATTCACTGCGCATCGTCTTGGAAGCTGGATGATAAGCAGCATGTATCTGCACACGCCGCACATAAAACGGGCAACTTAATTACCGTTAAACTTAGTGGTTGATTTTTAGTTAATTACCTCATTGAGTTTACCTATTGGCGTTTTGATCCGGTTCTTGCTTGACGTAAGTTTCTAACCTTGACTCCTCTGGACTATTGAACCTGTCTTCGCCTAGATATGCTCAACATTTCTTTTCGATATTGCTCTAATTTGTGCAGATATTTTTCTCCGAGATGTCTTTGTGAGTATGGCTGACCTGGGGAGGGTGCTCAGAATGGCTGAAAAGAATTAAGCAAATTTGTCAGACTCAGCCAATGCAACGTATGCTGCACGTCGTGGCCGGAAATTTCAAAATCACTGAGAGAGGTGAGGGGAGAGGAGTAGAGGACAGGGGGAGAAGTAATAGTTTGTACATATTACTTCTCCCCCTGTCCTCTACTCCTCTCCCCTCACCTCTTTCATTTCATTTCTCCACTCTGCCTGCTGTCCTTTATTTCCGCTGCCCCAGCTCAGGTGCCTCAGTATCGATGGCAGATGCCGGGGCTAGCAAAAATCTTTTCCTTCCTTTTTACTATTATTTTTAATAAAACCACTACCACCACTGAGAAAGGTCGAACAGTATCTTAAGAAGGCGGCTCCCTCCTCTACCATGCTCTTTTCATCTCGCATCATATCGCGCCTCCTTTACGCTCCGCAAACTAAGGACAACCGGAACTAAAGCGAAGGTTGTTGGCTGTCAGTTATCTCAGGTGTCTGTTCTGAGTGCGATTCGTTTAAAACGCAACCTCAGTCGTGCCAGAATATTATACCTCTGCGCTGTCCCTCGTTAACACCGCTCCTACCACCGGCTCAGCGGAGCCAAGCCGAATCTCAGCGTTCCAGCCTTGAAGTCACGCATGGCTATAGTGAGAAGAAGCCAGCCGTGTTTTGTAGCGAAAGCTACACTAGGCTAGTCAGCGGCGCATTCCGGGAAAGCGTCCCTAGTCACTACTGCGCATGCGTCACTAGTTGCACCGAGCCACAGGCGTACCGGCGCTGCACCGCGCCTTTCCTCAAAATCCAATTTTCAATTCCCTCTTTCTTCTTTCCCTCGGCTACTGATCCGGATTGCCTCACTAGGCTACTAATCCGGAGTTCCCGGGTTCGAACCCGACTGCGGCGGCTGCGTTTCGATGGTGGCGACACGCAAAAGGGGCCCCGTGTGTTTTGCGATGTCAGTGCACGTTAAAGATCCCCAGGAGGTCGAAATTATTCTGGAGCCCTCCATTAGGGCACCTCTTTCTTCCTTTTTTCTTTCACTCCCTCCTTTATCCCTTCCCTTACGGCGCGGTTCAGGTGTCCGCCGATATGTGAGACAGATACTGCGCCATTTCCTTTCCCCCAAAACCACAAAACGTTTTTCTGCAAACAAATAATAAATAATAATTGGTTTTTGAGGGAAAGGAAATGGCGCAGTATCTGTCTCATATATCGTTGGACACCTGAACCGCGCCATAAGGGAAGGGATAAAGGAGAGAGTGAAAGAAGAAAGGAAGATATAGGTGCCGTAGTGGAGGGCTCCGGAATAATTTCGACCACCTGGGGATCTTTAACGTGCACTGACATCGCACAGCACATGGGCGACTTAGCGTTTTTCCTCCATAAAAACGCAGCCGCCGCGATCGGGTTCGAACCCGGGAACTCCGGATCAGTAGTCGAGCGCCCTAACCACTGAGCCACCGCGGCGGGTAAACAAATGAGCCGAATTGAAATCGTGAGGGTGGTTTTGAAACCTCTGCTGTTAGCTAATGACTTACTTTGAAAGAAGTTCTGAATTTAAAATAGTGAAATTTAAACAGAATTGAAGACTACCGGTTCACGCCTTTTATTTCGGGGCAAGATATAATTCAGTTATCTAGAAACGTGGACAATGCTTTCTCAGTTGCCTAACCTTAATGTTTCGCTGAAGCCATTGTTCTTATTGTGGAGTCCAGAAACTACCAAGCTCGGGCCTCGTTCCACTGACTTTCCGAGTAGCATAACGTTTAACGCCGGCTCGTTTCGTCCCAGAGAGCATAGCGCTCACCAGCCAATCAACTAAGTTTCCAACGAAGTAACTTTTCGGTCTAAAAGCCATCCCCTGGTTAGGGCCGATCTTTTTTCATAAGCATGCTGACTCTGCTTTTGTGTACTATTTTTTCTCGGCTGATATTAACAAGAATTTTATAGCAGCATCTCTTTCTGGGACGCTTCAATATTTCGGGGTAACAACACTAACAGAGTATGATGCAGTGGATCATTTTTTCGAGAAGTTCGGCTAAGCAGGCTGCTGCCGAGAAGTCAAGAAACTTTGCAGGTGTTAGAAATAAATGAAATACACAGGGGCATTTATTTTCGAGAACCCATGGGAGCGAATACCCCATGGGAGTGCAAGTACAACTCGACGCAGGGTAACACGTCTCTGTGGCGTCACAATCAGCTTTAGATCGTACATTCTAAAAACTGGCAAATGTGTCAATAATTTGCGCACTAAATGACGCCTTTACGACCTGCCTTAAAAATTATTGAAGACAGATAATATTATGAGTGGAACACAGATACATCTTTTTGCAGATTTCTATTCTCCTCGGATAGTGAGTCACTCTCCAGGGAATTATTTTGTACTGTGCAACATATATTGAAGTTAATATGCAAGAACGTCACATGATGCGCTTTGAATCTGAAATAGTACCGTGCGCTTCTACTGCTGCGTCTCGCCTATTGAAAGCATATAAATATATATGTAGTCAGAAAGTAACCTTTACTGGCATGCTTTGATACGAGCGGGAAGCCTACGAAGACCAAACTTTCAACAAGATGCCTACAGCAATAGAATACTCTCTTCGCAGTCAACCCGCATTCTTGCGTATGGGCGAATGCCAGCACCCCTCATCCACACCATGATGTCTCCTAGCGGCACTGAATGAAGGGAAAGGTGTTGGGAACAAAACCTTCCAAAGCGAGCACGAAAAGGGATTTTGATGAAAACCCTTGATGATCCGGATTTCCCGGGTTCGAACCCGACCGCGGCGGCTGCGTTTTTATGGAGGAAAAACGCTGAGGCGCCCGTGTGCTGTGCGCTGTCAGTGCACGTTAAAGATCCCCAGGTGGTCGAAACTATTCCGGAGCCCTCCACTACGGCTCACCTCTCTCTTCCTTTCTTCTTTCACTCCCTCCTTTACCCTTCCCTTGCGGCGCGGTTCGGGTGTCCAACGATATATGAGACAGATGCTGCGCCATTTCCTTTCCCCCCAAAACCAATTATTATTATTATTATTAAACCCTTGAATGAGCGCTCCAGGGTCATTGCTTGCTTGATAGATTACCGGAGACCCTGAGTACGTGGTGTGTAAAGGCATGTGAATGGGGCAATTGATTGGTGCGCTATGAATTAAGCACAGTGCTTAAGATGAGTAATCTTGCCGTGGTTTCACGTTGACCTTTTCTCTTGCAGTTGACTTCGAACCGACAGAGAAGCAGAGAATTGCAGTGACTGTAATAAATTTGTTTCTACCGACGATCATTCATTTGTTCGTGGAGAAACGTAACTTTCGAAGAAATGCGAATCCTAAATTACAAGCGCACGTGTAAACGTGGATGCCTCTGGTTTCCCTTATGTTAATGTACATCGTCACCTTTTTTTTCTGTTCCCATGGATTATAGAGCAAGGCTTAACGAATGGGAACCCCGAAAGAAATTCAGCTGCGTGGTCTAAAAAAGTTCAAGACACAGCTGCACATTCGTAAATTGACGACCATCGAACAATGAAAAAATGTTTCAAGTCGTTCCATCTGCCATAGATGAGAATATAACAAAAGCAGCTTTTATTTGCTAATCTCAAAGACACTTTCACCGCACAGAATAAACAACAGTGCGATGCACCATTTTTGGGTACCCTACAAAGTGCCGCATGAGAAGCTGTTACAAGTACGCTTACGACTGCTACTCTTCTTTCCTTCTCGTGCCGTCCACTGCCGCTATTTCGACTCTGGGGAAAGGTTTCCAGCAATGTGGCTCTTCTGGGAATAGTGGCACCGGTCTGATGGAGTGCGCTTCTTGATTTCATCCTCTGCACTCCCTGGATATTATAATATCGCTTTTTCTACGATAGAAATATCTTTCACGAGGCAATGGCCTAAGCACGACTGCCGGCTAAGGTCATGCCATCTCCAGCGAAAGAATACTACTGTGCTTTCCTTCTCGTCTTGTTATGTTTTCCTTGTTGCTTTTATTTACCTTCGTACACGTCAGGTACCGAGAAAGTCGCCATGATATTAGCTTTTCATGGAAGCCATCTCGCGGAGGATAGATTACGAGCATCGTAACGAATAACCGAAACCAGGAAGATTTCTGTTTTGTGCGTCGCTCTGAGCGGCCGCACGTGCCTGTGCCCTTCCGATAACGCTTATTCCTGAGCCCTGTCTTGGTGCGAATGTAAGTTATCAACGTAGCTTGGATAAGAACTAATACTTCATCGCATGCTGCTGAAGAGGCTTCGCCAGCAGAAGATATGTCGACAACACGCTCACGTCTTTTTATGACCTTTCTATGATTGAAGGATACGTCAAACTGGCATCATTATAAAGATTTGACATAGAACCAAGATCGGCTAGCAATAACTTGTTTGTCACTCTTTTTATTGCTGCTTGCACTGCAGTATTGTTTCTGAAAGCGCTTGCTTTGACACTTCAGCAGTGTACGTTTAAGTTCTCTCCTATTACATAATGAAGACGGTAGGTTAGACGCCGGAACAAGAGATTCTTTAGGGTTCATAACAGGGACAGGCCGCTAATAGAAGTTCGTGAAAAGTTTGCAGCCTCATGCTTCTTTGCGCATTCTTTTCTACACTAGACAGTGGCTGTCAATCGACACTCAAGCACAACGTGAGCTGTGATCTGTCTCGTTACATCCGGAAAGCATATTCTAAGTTACAACGAGCTCTACCCGGTCAGGGAAGCAAGCGCAAATATAGTTCTAATAATGCTACACTTGAAAAGGCTCTGGATGTGGGTGAGGGGGGGGGGGGGGGGCAAAGTTTTGTAACTTTTTCAAATAGCGTTCATTAACTGGCGCTAGTATTAAGATTTCATATCATGCTTTTAAAAACTTTGGCCAGTCCATCAAACGAATCGAAAGCGAAATTTGACTAGAAGAATTAGTACCACCGACGGATTACTTCTATAGTTTTATCAGCTTACGTTCACTTTTTCCGGACTCGGGCTAGCTAGCGAATTCTGGGGGGCCAAACCTGAATACCGTTTCGGATACAGCCGTAAAAATTTTGTTCGATATCTACCAGCATCATCATTATCAGCCTGACTACGGGCACTCATGTCAACGGCCTCTCTCATGTCTGTTCAATTAACCGTGTCCTTTGCCAGCTGCAGCAACCGTATCCCCACCAGCTTCTTAATCTTATCGGCCCACCGATATCTCTCCAGGCCTCTCCTACGCTTACCTTCTCTTGGAATCCACTCCGTTACTCTTAAAGAACACTGGTTATTTTGCCTTCGCGTAACTTGCCCTGCCCAAGCCCATTTCTTCCTCTTGATTTCAACTAGGATGTCATTAACACGCGTTCCTTCCCTAACCCACTCTGCCCTCTTCCGGTCTCTTAATGTTACACCGTTCCATGGCTCGCTGCGTTGTCCTTTACTTAAGGTGAACCCTTTTCGTTATCCTCTACGCTCCTGCCACGTATGTAAGTGCCGGAAAGACACTGCTGTTATATACTGGTAAACTATTCGTAAACTGCCATTCATGACCTCGGAGAACCTGCCAAATGCGCTTCAACCCATTCTTATTCTTCAAGTTATTTCACTCTCGTGAGCCGGATCTGCGGTTACTACCTGCCCTAATTCGACGTATTAAATTACCACTTCCATCAACTCGTTACCAATTGTAAACTGCCGCTCTCTTTCGAGATTGCTGAATTTTACTATAGATTTCTGCGTACTGATTCTGGACCCACCGCTGTGCTCTGCCTTCCTAACTCATTGATCATGCATTCCAGTTCATCTCCTGAGTGACTTAGCAAGGCAATGTCATAAGCGAATCGCAGATTACAAAGCTATGCTCCATTAACTCTCATCCCCAACTGTTCCCAATTCAGGTCTCGGAGTACCTCCTGGAAAAAGGTGGTTAACAACATTGGAGAGATCGTGTCTCCCTGGCTGTCACCCTCCCTAATTTGAATTTATTGTTGAGTTTATGGACGACAGGACTATAGTAGCTATGCAGCCGTTATATCTTCCAGCATTTTTATATAAGGCTCTTCTAGACCCCGATTCCCCAAAGCCTGTATGACTACTGAGGTTCCGCCGATCAAATGCTTTCTAATAATCTATGAAGGCGATATATACAGCTTAGTCACAATCTGCACATTTCTCTACCAAGCATATGCCTCACATAGACATCGCCCAATGTCTTATTTTCTGGAGAGAAGCTCACCTTACCCACAGCTAACGTTCGAATTCGTCCTCATTCCAGACATCTGAGCTACACTCTGAGCAACACTCTTTTCACTTCTTCCCCTATCCTCTCTTCCGGTCCCCTCACCACTTTCATTTCATTTCTCCATTCTGCCTGCTATCCTTTATTTCCGCTGCCCCCGCTCAGGTGCTTCAGTATCGATGGCAGATGCCGGGGCTAGCAAAAATCTTTTCCTTCCTTTTTGCTATTATTTTTAATAAAACCACTACCACCACCAGCTACACTCTCGTCGTTCGAAGCCACATCACAGTACACAAGAAATAACAAAGGGGAAGCACAGCAGCACTCAGCGCCTTTTGGCTGATTATAAATAATTATCGCACTAGTTTGATGTAGTCGAGGGTTTGACGGCATACCGTCTGGTCAGGAATCATGGGGATGAGGAGCACTGGTCACTGGCTAAGGTCAACAAAGATGGAAAGATCCATCTTTATTGACCTTGGCCAGTGTCCAGTACTCATCAGCGCACTAGTTTCATTACGCGGAACAAAGTCATGTATGATTAACTGCAAAGAAAGAAATTTGCATCTTTATTGACCTTGGTCAGTGTCCAGTGCTCCTCATCAGCGCACTTGTTTCATTACGCGGAACAAAGCCATGTATGATTAACTGTAAGATGAATGTTTTTGGTCAGATGTTTAGGGGTATCCTTCAAGGTGTAGTAGATTTGTAATAATGAAGTAATTACTCAATGACATCCACCCGAGCGCAGCCACATGGCCACAAAAGAAAGGTATACAGCTTTCTCAGAAACTTCGTAGTTAAAAAAAGTTTCGTCCTTGTCCGGGGTCCGGGGTACTCCGGACCAGGACGAATTTTTCTTCAACTACGAAGTTTCTGAGAAACTTGTATAGCTCTCCTTTGTAGCCGTATGGCTGCGCTCGGGTAGATGTCAGTGAGTAATTACTTCCTTATTATGAATGTTTTTTTGTCGAATCAAGGTCTAGCGCAGTTCTGGGCGCCGTAGTTGACTCCTGCAAATGATTGCCATCCCTTGCACCTAAACGCGGCTTCTGGGGCGAAACGCAAAATGCACCCGTGTGCTGTGCGATGTCAGTGCACATTAAAGATCCCCAAGTGGTCGAAATTACTTCGGAGCCCACCACTACGGCCCCTCTTTCTTTCTTTCTTTCTTGTTTCTTTCGCTTCCATCTTTATTCCTTCCCTTACGGCGCGGTTCGGGTCTCCACCGTCATTTCCTTTCCTCATTACCAATTTTCATTTTTTTCTGATATCGACTCTACGACCCTCGGCTGAGCAGCCGAACTTGACATTCACTGAGCCACTGGGGCGGGCGTCTGAGTAATCGCATCATTCTTCCAAAGCAAAAACACTTTCACGGAGGAAACAAGTTTCGAACAAGCTTGACAGATCAGTCCTCTGGTTGTACACGAGGACCGCGGCTCCCTCGTGTACAAGTGTCTCTGTATACATGCTAACCACAGAATCACTACGAGCAACAACAGTCCTTAGACAACAAGCCGATCGAAAACGTCGTCCATCCCAAATGGGCTCGCCATTGTTTACGCGGCTTGAGAATGCGAGTGTCTCTGCTAAATGAGACTCGATTCGCTGACGGCGTTCCGCCTTATACGAAATGGCCCAGACAGGAGTTGTTTGTAAATGCCTGCACTGATGGCAAGTATGGGGAGGCCCCGCGAAGATTTGTAGTGCCGCTATGTGGCTGAAGGCGACATCGATCTCAGAATGCACGACAACAACAGTGACATTGACCTTGACCTTGGAAGATGCTGGCGACGCAAGTCGGAAGAAAGCGATTTGTATTTCTTGTTTCTGCTTGGCCGGTAGGAGGATTGCCTTCTAAAAGCTCGTCGTACAGGACTAGACTGATGGGTTCTATTCGGTTCTCTGGAACCACTGATTACTCTATCATTGCACGATACTTATTATGCGATGTTAGTAGGGCAAAAGGAAGCAATAAAAGAAAATCAAGCTTCCTTGCTGTTCCTTGGTGTCTTGGTCCCTGAGGTCGCTGCGAGTAGTAAATTTTGTGTTCTGGAATAATCATAGCAGATGAACATTGCTTTGTTTAAAGTACTACTGAAGCGGTTTTAGAATTCGATGAGCTTAAAAGGGGCCAATCTGTGAAGTTTGCTGGTAAATCCTGCGAAATTGCTGTCAGCTAGCATTTGAGATGGTGGCGGAACCGCCGAATTAAGCGGCGTTAGCGTTGAGGCATCTCTGCAGTGCACAGCGACGGGCAGAGGCCCCGTTAATGACGTCACATGTCATGACACTACATTTCCAGCGAAGAAACGGTTGTTTCATGGATGGAAACTAATGTCATCGAAGGTGAACCTCACGAAGCATTGTTTGGTGGCATCGTAAGACGCATAGCAGCGTGCAGCCGAAGACAGCGGACATCTGAAATTTCGGCGACAATGACGTCACTACGAGTTTCCCCGCATTCTACAACGCAGTGAATAAAAGAAAGAAAAACGTCGTGGTTTTAATATACGAATACATCTCTATTTTAAAGCCTAGTGCAAAAAACTATGCATGTTTTAGCTACAAGCTGATTAGATTCGAATTCATCAATAACCTCAAATTGTCAAAACATCTTTTCAGCTTCCCTTTAGGTTCTAGACTTACTGAACACGTAATTTTTTTCAGAAGCTGATCTGTTAACGTATCGAGCAACACCAAATTTCAGGAGTGTCCCTTTGTATCTTGGTCCACTATCTCTTGAAACAAGGTGTATTCATCCCACGCTGTCAGTGGGATTAAAACTAAGTTCTCGTTCGCAGGCCGCCGCAGTTGAAGAGGCTGCGCCTTCGTTGACCCTTATCAACCGCACCAGCCTGAGCACCACCGTGGCTCACAGAGTCTTTATTTCTTTTGAAATGGTTGCGTTTTGATTTGCTCCGAAATTAGAAAGCTTAGAAATAAGAAATATGATTCCAGCATACAGGTTATCATGTGTTGCGCACATGCGCTTGTAATTCCCGACTTAATTATTGTTTTTCTTCGACTTTTTTCTTCCGAATCCAGTTGCTGCTTCAGTGTTCTTTAGATCCGTAGAGCTTTTATCTCCTGTTTTCCATCATGAAATTCAAACCATGTACTGTCGCGAAAAATGTGTCTGTCTAATAAAAGCGCAGGAGTTCCCCTTGGTAAACTTTTTGAAAATGTTCGCTTCCTGAAACTTGAATGTCAGACCGAGGAACCACCGCTCATGTACATTCCTGATCTAATGAGACGTTCTTCTGAATCATGGCAGTACAATGTGGATTCTTCGCAACTGGTTATTGCTTTACGCGCGAGATTTCGTGCATACCAAAACACTCCGTAACCTTATTACCATAAGCGCGATGTGTCAGTTGCTTCTTTTTTCTGTGAGGGTCCGCCACCGACCATCGTGGGCTGTTCGAAAACAATCACTAGCTCTCGAGTTTGCCAGATGGTGCGAGAATATATTATTGTATTCCCGAGCTGATGGCCACAGATGAGGAAGATGAAAAAAAGTTCCACTTGATGTAGTACGTCTGCCAGCCTCTTTGTTAGCATTCCTTTCTCCTGTTCAGCAGAAACAGCGCGTTGAATATGCAGCATGGGGGAACATGCCGAGGAAATGTCTGTTTTGCGCTACAGTAAAGAGCTAGCGACAGTGTGCCTGACGCTTAATGAGTCTGGACGAATGCTAATGAGATTCCTCGTGGAGTACTGTGCCCGGGAACTTTCCCGCATTTCTTTCTGACGGCTTGGCTTCCTTCGTTCTGCCGGCATCGGAAAAGTGTAGAACTCCCTGGAGCTACACATGCAGTCTTATGTACTTGTGGTGCAAGGCCACTGCTTTGGGCTCGGAAATATAACTTCCCACAATATTATCTTTCGGAAGCTATGCGAATACCAGAGAATGAACTGTGCAAGCTCCTGAATTCTATTGTTTGCAGGTAAACCGTCAATTTTGGATTATAAATGGCACCCTCAGAAAAGATAATGATCTACTGGAGCAACATTTCTTTCCCACGAAAGGTAGCATGCATTCCGTTCTCTTAGGGTGTTCTGCACCTTAGTGACATTGCTGTCTTTTGCACTGATTTGGTGATGAGAAAAAAAAAAACTAAGTGCCACAAACTTTTTCTACAATTTTTTTTGCAAGCGTTCACATCGTGAGCGCTGCTATTTTGTGCGACCAGAGGAACGAAATTGTATTGGATGCCTTACGTAAAATCCGCGAAGCACACTTACCTTGCAAGCTGTTCAGCTCTTGCAGGTAGGCTCTCCACCCACTTTTCAGAAAAGCCTACACTGCCCCAGGCTTTGTGCTCTACATCCATGCGCAATTTCAGGCGACATGTGCAATGTTCAGCGCATGATCCCTGTCCGTGTGGGACGATGACGCCCATACTGCTATCCCCTGAGCGCCAGTAAAGATGTAAGCTGCGAATGCTGGTCATGTTGCGCATGCCGTCGGCAGCTTTCTCTTCCACAGTACGCTGTGGTAAAATTTCATGAAATATTGTCCGGCTTGTTCCCTGTCTTCCTGTCGGTCCCTCCGGTTCTCTTCACACTACAATTCATTCTGAACATAAACGAACCTGCACTAGTTTCAGTACAGTAGT
This sequence comes from Amblyomma americanum, assembly GCA_030143305.2. Classification (NCBI taxonomy): domain Eukaryota; kingdom Metazoa; phylum Arthropoda; class Arachnida; order Ixodida; family Ixodidae; genus Amblyomma; species Amblyomma americanum. Next base: position 98,738 of record JARKHS020032074.1, read on the forward strand.
AAAGCCGTGTGTGATTTTTTCTCTTGTGTGTTTTTTGCTCTAAATGCCGCGAAGGTTATGCAACTCCCTTTTTCAGTTCTCCTCGGCAGCCATCACCATAAATGCTATTTTTTTCACGTATCTTTATGCGTGCAAAAAACTGTTCACCCATTCAGTTTCAAACATTTTTTGGAAAGAAGAAATATTACGCGCACTTCTTGTGAACCAGCGGATATATTTTCCCGACTCTACATGCGTGGAAGTGCTTAAGGGTTCTCCCGCCATTTTCTATGGTTTTATTCTCCTTTATTTTGATGTGTTACCTCCTGTGCATTCCGGTATTATTTTTTATCCTTCACCCTAATGTCTCTACTGCCCATGCTTAAGGAGTGGGGGGGGGGGGGGGGGCAGCTATTAATGAAGGCCCTCGGACTCTCTAAAGTGAGCACAAAACTGCTATCCACTTCCTTTAGCTCTCGGCCCATATGCTGAAACACTCGCTCGTTAATCAGAAGCTGACAATCAGTTTCAAATATTGCTGACGGCGTTATTGCCTCAGGGTGTCAATCAGCAGCTGGTGTGCAACTTTGACGTTTTTGTTCACTTTTCGGCGTTGAAAAGATAGCACAAATTTCGCTGCTTGCACAGATCATTTTTGATAGATCTTTTTTTTTTCTATGAGGAGCGAAACGCCACTTACAGACAGCACTGTACTTGCAGTTTGTCACGCACAACATGGCGTTTATATAATTGGTTTTTGGGGAAAGGAAATGACGCAGTATCTGTCTCATATATCGTTGGACACCTGAACCGCGCCGTAAGGGAAGGGATAAAAGAGGGAGTGAAAGAAGAAAGGATGAAGAGGTGCCGTAGTGGAGGGCTCCGGAATAATTTCGGCCACCTGGGGATCTTTAACGTGCACTGACATCGCACAGCACACGGGCGCCTTAGCGTTTTTCCTCTTTAAAAACGCAGCCACCGCGGTCGGGTTGGAACCCGGACACTCCGGATCAGTAGTCGAGCGCCCTAACCACTGAGCCACCGTGGCGGGTAGATGCGTGCTTAGACTTTTCTTTTCTGCATTATTTTCATGCAATAAAGAAAAAAAAGTGCTCGCGTAGTGGAGTGGTTAGCGTGTTCGTCTCGCACTCCGGTGGCCCTGGTTCGATTTCCCAACTCGAACAATTTCCTGCTCTGATTTGTCTGTTAATATTTCTTGGATTTTTCGCACACCGTCCCCGCCGACGACACCGGCTTTTCTGCGACAGGGGGCTCTCAACGCTCTCGCGTTAAAATTTAAATCCTTGAAAATACCACTGCACATGAGTTAGGTTGGTCTGTCGGAATCCTCTCGCCAAGAAAGAATCCAAAGCATCCACCATTTTTTTTAGAATATGTTTGCACGTCACTTTACATCGCACTTGATGTTTGCATTTCCGCATGACGTTCTTCAAAGCCAAGATAAGCTTATTTCAAAAGAGACAGACACGTGACGCAAGAAGTAAGCGTCTTCTAGAAAAGTGACTAGCGAATGTCGGCTTGAATTCACCGCTGCGAGCGGCTGTGCTCGGCACAAGAGCTTGGATCATTCTGAGAAACTTAACGCAAACATTTTTTTTTCATATCGGCACTCTTCCGGGAATGCAAGAATGCCCGGAATTCAGTGGGACGACTCTACGTCGCTCATAACGAAAAGCCAGCGGTCTTTGAGAGCCGATCTTTGTTCTTACCTAGAGCTTTTTTTCAGGTTTATGTCCCGTCATTAATTTGTATTTATTTTTCCAGCGCCTTTTCTCTGTCTCCTTTGCTGGACGGAGCCCATTCACTTCCGGATGGCTCAAATACTTTGCGTGCTCGCCTCCTTCAGCGGCTGGCAATGATGTAGTCTTAGGTGGCACCACACAGCTCTCAAAGCCCGCGGGTCCCGGTGAATGAAAAACTGGCATCCGGTCACAATCTCTTCCGCTTTCCTTGCGTCGAGCTATAGTCATGCTTTGCCCTCCGAAAGGTCAGGCTCGCACACGAGAGGAATTTTCTCATTTTCCATCACCCCGTCATTTCAATCAGGTCCTCTGGAATTTCCTTCTTTCACGTGTTCGGCTCTCACCTCTTCCCGTAGTCTTCAGACTGCCTCCTTTTTTAAGCGAAAAGCTTCACTACGCTATGTAAAGTAGTCTTCGGGTAGGCAGCACAACGACCTTGAACGACCTTTAGCCCAACGAAGGATAGCCGTGTATGACGGTATGGGGTACTGTTATGGTGTCGAACCCTTGACCCACGACCTTTAGTTGACCTGTGACATTGGGTGACCTTTGCGTTGACCTTTGACCTTCAGAACATTCGATGGGGTTGTGAAGCCACGTGATGACATCCGATAGGGGTTGTCGTAAAACAACATCATAGCCACGTGGCAGTGTGGGTATGTATAGAACGGCTGTCGCGAGCGTGTAGCGGAGCTGCCATGGACGATCGAGCCTCAGGCGCTTAGCAAGCGTGCTTGTTTTTAGCTGAATTCCGGGGTTAGCCAAGTTAAGCCACTGCCAATTTTTTCTTGAGGATTTAACAGTGTGTTCTGATTTTTAACCACAACGACTTATTGATTGATTTAGGGAGGTCTCAGCACCCTGTGTACCAATACAAGGCACACGATGGCACGTTGTAAACTTCCGTATCTCTCTAAGCGTGTACGTATGAGCGTGCAGGCTAGCACAGTTTTATGCAATGTTTCTAGGCAATTATACACACAATGACGACACTCTCGGCGCCTTGCGGTGTGGTTTCAGTTACGCCTGTAACTTTCTAGACAGAAAGTCTAGCCTACAGGCGTAATCTAATATAGAGACTTAAATACGTGCAGCGCCAAATCTTGGACAAGAACACCTCCACCAAAGCCACCATGGTGGTTGAGAGGTGAGGGTACTTTGCTGCTGACCATAGAGTTCTATCGCGGCCGCGGTGGTCATATATCAATGGATGGACGTTTGGCAATTGTTCTCGTTATGAATGAAGCAATGGAATAAATTTCTAAGAGCATCGTGCACTA
>JARKHS020032075.1:0-23437 GCA_030143305.2 Amblyomma americanum
TATTCAAGGAGATCGTCGGTACCACTGGAACCTGCACATTTGCGCATGTCTACTCAAATTAATAATCAACGTAGCTTTAAAGCGTTAGTCAGCAGAACATGCATGTTTTTAACTGATGTGCGCTGCCAGCTGCTGAGAAATGTTGGAACGACCTTTCCAATGACATCGCTATCTGACCATGAATTTTTTCATGTTCATTTACATGTTTAGTTGTATGCCTTACCGTTTATTGCTGCAGCTTGTCACAATACGTGGCTTCATGTAGTTTGCATTTGTATGTCTTTATTGTTTGCGGATCGTGTTTAAGTTCGACAAATCAACCTGTATTCCTTTATAAAAGTGCGTAACGATGTCCTTACTATAGCGTAGCTCTCCTGCCATATCTTTCTGATTGTAAACCGCAGTGCCCTACTCAGGGTCTGTAAAGTGCCTTCGGTAAGCGAATATGCGCGTGTTGTGAATTTTCAATTGGTATTTTGCAGAAGCACAAGAACATAGTCGCCGACGGGGTCCCCGAAGATGCCATCCCGGGAATTCTCAACGTTAATGTAAGCCTGTCATTATCATGCACTGTTTGCCGCACGTATAGAAAGAGAGGAAAAAAACGGGTAAAATTTACGAGCACTTGTCTCTACCCTTGGGCGAAGAAGCGATATGGGTAGCAGCGTCCCACCCTCTCTCTACCCTCCTCCGCAAGACCTTCCTCTGCCAGCAACAGCACCAAGACTCGTGGGGGAAGTAAAACAGACAGGATAGGCATTGACGTTATACACTGCGTGAAGCCGCGACAGCAAGGGTCCTGGCGAGTTCTATTTTGCGAGTCATACTTTGTTTCCCTCTCTCCACCCTTATAAAAATGGTCTATAGACTTCTTATAGACTCTTTTGTCCTCCTATAGATATTTCTTTTTGTCTATTCGTAGTCTATTGACTGTCTATAGACAAAGGTCAAGTAAAGGTGCATAGACATAAATCTATAGATTGTCTGTAGACTGTCTATAGGATTTTTATTGCCAATTGACTGTTCTCTAGGGTTTGCCTATAGAGGCTATAGATTTTATAGACAGAAGTGTATAGACGGTCTATAGACTGTCTAAAGAAGTTTTTGTAAGGGCGGATCGGCCGCCGGGAGACAATAGCGCCCCTCACTCAATACAACCCGGTTTCTCGCCGTTTTATTTCGGCAGCCGGACAAGATGGCTGCCAGAACCGCGTCACTTACGCCTCGCTTTTCTCCCAGATAGCCACGCAGGAAGGGCATAACTTAGGAGAGGCGGTTACGTCACATTTTTTGAAGCCGGACGTCAATACTCCTCTTCCCCTTCTCCGCCACTTGGCCATCGTCTCTGCGCACTTGCGCATGCGCTGCAGAAAATACAACAGACGACGCCGCTGTGCCCAGCGTTACTATTTGCTGCGCCGTTGGCGAAAGACTCCCAGTAGTCCTTGCGAAAGTGCGCGAATACCGGCACACTTTTTGGCGTGCACTTAGGTTATACCGGTATTTGAGGGGCCTCCCCTGTCTTGATCTTCCTGCGTGGCTCACAGCAGTCTAGGTGGTGTTGGTGCAGGGGAATGCTATCGTGGTGGGCTGAAAGCGGATGCTCTCGAATGCTATGCCTTTTGCGGTCACGTGACCAAGCTAGCCTTCTGAGGGTCCGGTCTTATGGAGCGGATGAGGCGAATACATAACTACCGGTGCCAGCACTTCACTTCGAGGAAAGGCCGGGGGCTCAGGAGTCCCTGCAGTGTTTAGCACCAAGACTTGTACCCGTAGATTGAGTTGTCATCCGCCGCGGTGGCTCAGGGGTTAGGGCGCTCGGCTACTGATCCGGAGTCCCCGGGTTCGAACCCAACCGCGGCAGCTGCGTTTTTATGGAGGAAAAACGCTAAGGCGCCCGTGTGCTGTGCGATGTCAGAGCACGTTAAAGATCCCCAGGGGGTCGAAATTATTCCGGAGCCCTCCACTACGGCACCTATTTCTTCCTTTCTTCTTTCACTCCCTCCTTTATCTCTTCCCTTACGGCGCGGTTCAGGTGTCCAACACAACACGCGGTTCAGGTAGCGCAGTATCTGTCTCATACATCAAGATATATATCTCGATATATGAGACAGATACTGCGCCATTTCCTTTCCCCAAAAACCAATTATTATTATTAGATTGAGTTGTCCGCGAATCACTGGGGGCCAAGGGCTCGTCAGTCTGTGTTGAATGACCTTTCCTTTGGATCCTTTTCACACGTAATAGTGAGAAAAAACGAATGAACGAAGAAATGAATGAAGGGATGAAAACATGGCACGCGCTCCTGCAGGACCCGCTTCCAACCCAGCCGTTAAAAGGCATGCTGAACGGGCTCAAGCAGAAGGTTCGGCTCACGTTCAAGCTAGAGAAAGACGAAGTGTGGATAAGCACAAAAGGTGAGCCTGATAGCGCTTATATGGTAACCGTGAGATTTTTTATTTTGGGAATCCATGCGTTTTGACTTTTCTCTTTTTTTTCGGCGTCTCTTTTTGATGCTAAAGCCGATGAGCCGGGTTCTTTGCTAGCCATCAGCCAGGCAGTAGGGGCAGGCGGTAACTTGCGAATAGAGGAAATAACCGACTACGAAATGTGGTGCCTGCCATGAAACGCTGTTGATGCTGTGCCTAATATCATTGCACAGTAAAAATAAAACTAGGCTTTGTATTTTGAAATCATTACGGCACTGTGTCACCAGGGAGGGCTTTGCTAGACGACGAGCCTGAAATCATAAGTCTTGGTCTACCAGCCTGGACTGCTTATAGGCTTTTGAGTTCTGCTATAGACCACGAGGTCGCGGGTTCGACACCCAGCTGGCTTCTCATGCGGCTGCACCCTGGTGGGAATGAAATGAGAAAATGTTGTCGCTAGCCTAAGTGTCTTGTACGCGCTCAAATACCTATAGTCATCGAAATTAATACGGCATCAAATAGATTTCTAGTTTGATCTCGATTTCCGTGACGGCTCGTAGCGTAGCTGCGGTACACAGTAAATGAATAGTTCTTTGTCACTTTGTCGTTCTTTCAATGAAGAGGGCTGTAATGGGATGCTAATGCTTGGTTTGAAAGTACCATCATTCTTTATGATCTACGCTTGCAACGTGTATAATGCGCCTATTACTAGCTACTTATACTTCAGAAAATTCTTTTTTTAAATCTCCGTACGTTTTTTCTTGTTTGCTGCACTTGGAAATGAAGCTCAGTGGGTCAACCATTACAACACCTTTCAGAGGACACAGAGAAGATCAGCATCGACGTAATTCAAGCAGTGGTCTCTGAGCCCATCGAGAAACATGAAGAGTACCACATAATGGTGAGCCCGTTTAAAGCCCTCTGTCAGTTGTACTTGCCTCGCCTGGCCACTGAAGGTGCTTGAAAACTTTGCGATGCCCAGCATCGAGGGAACTCACTGTACTACATGCCATATGTATCTGTCATGGACAATGCCCTCTATACGTTTCGCAGAATATCTGGATGTATGATGCCTATCAAGGGGTCTTCCACTATTAGGGTGAACACGTGAGAGCGCGGCCAGGCGCTCGCCTGTTCACCCTAAATGTGGCCGACTCTGTACAGTGGCCACAGGTGCACGCCACACTAGGTACACAAATATGTTCGTATATACGCCTGTATAATGTAACTAAAAATCTTCTCGTGACCGCTGGTTAACACCCGTGGGCCGACCCAGAACGCTTCCTGTATACGAGAAACGGAACGTGACCCAACGTAGGCACCATATTTTGCTGAGACAACCCAGTTAGCTACAGCTGGAACCGTATTTTCTACTTATTTAGTTTGTCTCTATTCAATTTGGTCGTGACGTCATTAGTGACGAAAACAGCAGGACGTGGGGGAGCAAATGGCCAATTAGAGACATGGCCGGTATAGTCGCGACGCCGCCGCTATAGCCATCACTTTACTGTCGCCGCATCTAGCCCGGACGTGTTTCCGAGACCGTGCTCCGCTAGTCGAATGCAGAAGCCCCGCTCAGTTTCCTTTCCTAGACGAAACTAAGTGCCGACGACAAAGCTCGTCAGGCGTGTCAAACGCGCCGTCGCGTGCTCTGTCATTCGTCAGCCGGTCCGCGATGCGACACGGTCGTGAGGAGTGTTTATGCGAGTGGCACCATGGGCGTATTCTTTCCACGACTAGCGTGACGTCATCCCCCGTGGTCTACAAACGAGAACGAAAGTTAATCGTTACAATACACGGACCCTAATCGTCATTTCACGAGACGAGCTGCGTATACAATCGTCTTAATGCGCTACGGAACGAATTATGCTTAATCCGCTACAGATACGTCTAATTATAGGGTAGCCCTAATGCCTTTTCCTTTTATGCGATAGCGTATACGGCTCCTTCGGTCGAAAATCCGTCGTTGTAGTAGTAGTCAGCACCGCTTGTCGGAAATAATCGGCGGCTGCGTAAAAAAAAAACGTGTCATGGTAACTTGAGATTCTACTGATTGATGATTGATTGGTGTGTGATAGGCTGTGAAGAGTTCATGAAATTATTGTAAATAATTGATTAATTAAAGAAATGAAAAAATAGAAAAAGGGGGTTCAAAGGTGTCAAAATGCTCAGAATGAAAAACCAATGCTTGATGTTGGTAATTACAAAATTTAGAATGCGTAATTGATTGGTTATTAATTGAAAGAATCGAAAAAAGAAGAAAAAATGTGTTCAAAGATGTCAAACTGATCAGAATGGAAAGCCTAACCCACTACGCCATCGCGCGTCATACCCTTAAAGCGAAGCTCAAGTTTCCTCTCCAATTTTTCGCATGCGTCTTTATGACTGCACTGCGGCATAGCCTGCTGACTGAGCACCACTGCCGCTTTCTCGTAATGTACGTAGACGCCATTTGTCGAGATGAGGAGATTAAGGGCAATATTTCGGAGTCCCTCGGTAACTGCACAAAGTATAAGAGACAATGCATCTCAAAAAAGAGTCGTACCGTATCTGCAAGGCATTAAATGAAATGTGCACTAACAGTGGCGCTTGCATTGTGTTCCCTCAGGGTCTTCGGGTTGGTCCCTCGGAGAAATTGTCTGTCTGGACCTACATCTACTGGGTGCCTGCGCAATACGTGAAGGCAATCAAGGACCACATTCTAGGCTGAAACGACGGAAGATTTTGACTAGGGTGAAAGTGATAAAGCGAAACCGCGGAATGAAATAAAAAAAGAAAGAAAGCGAGGCAGGGTCACAGAAGAAGGAACAAGCATGTACCGCGTTTTCTCGCATGCTATCTTCGTAACCTCGCCAGCACGACGGACAGCCATGGACCCTTGACGATAAGCGCGTTTTTTTTTTCAAATGTCGGAATCCTGTCCTCGACGCAGAAGTGGGTGGGGACCTGTCCTCTCCGGCTCTTGGCGACACTACAACGCAGAACTCTGAGCGATCAACAAGAACGATGTTTTGCGAAACGACGGAACACTAAGCCTTGCGCAAGCATACACATTAGAGAGGTTTAGTTTCACGTACGTAGAGGCTTCACGTATGTAGAACTCTTACAGGTGACCAGTGCGCATGCGCAGAACGCAAAGGGTATGCGCGAGTCTCACGTACGTACGTGAGATTCGGATTTTTACGTTGCGGTCTTTGCGTTGCTTGCGTACGTAGCGTTGACAAACATGGCAGCGCCCTGCCCGCTGCTCCACAGCGATAACATCTTCGTCGCTAATCCCTTGACGCGATACCGTGTTCTAAACTGTTGTATTCGCCATCAATTTGCCCATTCTTACCCTAGCATAAAGTTTCAAGCGTCAAATAGCTTTTGTTTTTCAGATATAAGGGCGATTTCCCAGCTGTTAAGCCTAACGAAGCAGCGCTCTTACCCAGTTCGATTGGCTTGGCTTTGACTTGTCTTGTCTTAGAGTGGCTACAGGAATGTCTTCATCTGTCAGTAGATGGCTCTAGAAAGAACGCGCGGCGTCTGTCGCGTACGTGCAACTAAAAGGGGTTTGAAACGACATGCCCGTATGCTACGTAGACTTCTCACGTTTGCGTACGCGAACTCTATACGTACGTATTTATTTTTGTCTATTTATAGATATAAATAGATAAACATAAATATAATAGACAAATATAAATAGATTTATAAATTTAAATAGATTTATAAATATAGATATTTATGTCTATTCATAGTCTATAGACTGTCTATAGACAAAAAACTATTTATACACACAGAGTTTTCCCGTACTCTGGCAATTCCCGTGCGAGAGTATGAACACCAGGGACCGAGAGCCAGGGACAGCTGGCGATGAAGTTGACATACCATGAAAGAAGTCGGTTTTTGTATATGCTCTTCTCGTTTAGTGGATGGTGCCGGAATGTCTGGATAACCTCGCTGCGACAAAAGTCCGTTGATCACCTCTAGTTCGCTCACTCGGAGGCGTATGTACTCTGAAACGCACGCATCCAAGAGCTCGTGGCAGCTATAAATTAAATGAAGCTGCTGCGACAGCTTGACTTACCGAGCTTCAATCCAGGTCTTTCGTAACGTTACAGGCATGACGCCTTTGTGTCGTCGGGGTAAAGCCGAGTTTTCCAACCGGAGCCTAAGACTGTGGTAAACTCATGCCGTTTCTTCAGCAGACACAGTGTGGTCCAAGTGTCGTTCCCAAAAAGCTTATTATCAAAAATTTACGTAATATAAAGGGATTGAGCGAAATTCGTTATGTATGAATTACAATGATTGACGCACTTGACAGGTGACAGCGTTAAGACTGACTAGTTCGTACGAGATCGCGTTGACAAAACAGGGCGATAAGAGAAAGAGGCTGACAAAACACTGATCTTGTGTCAGTCTTCGAGTGCCCCGTTTTCGTGCTATTGCCTCAGCATGATTTCATTCGTTATAGTTAGGCGGGGAACATCACTAAGTGTCAGCGGACAGGTGTCCTGACTGGTGCCTATATGTTGTGCGTTCTAAGCTCAGCTCTTTCGGAAAAACAAAACCCTATTTGTGGTTTGCTTTTCTAACGGCCCTCCTATTCTGTTATTGCCAGTTTCCGGTATGGCGTGCCCGGTATCCTTACCATGTTCACGTGTACATGCGTACGCGTGAACGCCGAATGCTTTCGTCGGCAAAATCGCAGGGGCTATGACAATGCATTGAAACTTTTCGGCGGGCTAGTTGGTCTCGATATATAGAAAGCTCACAACTATGACAATGAGCGCTCGCGGTAGGCGTTGAAAGTTTTTGACGGGCTAATTGGTCTTTATATATAGTAAACATTTATGTTCTTGCTCTGTTCGTGCTCACCACTATAACAATGAATGCTCGTGGTAAGCTTATGACTTTAGTAATTACGGCTGCACAGAGCCAAAATCTCCTTTAGAATGTAGCTGGCGGAAGAGAGAATGGCGGTAATGGTCATGCTGGCAGAGCTTCTAGTATTGTTCTTCCCTTATAAAAATTGTCTATAGACAGTCTTTAGGCTTTCTATAGACTCTATTGTCTTCCTATAGATATTTCTTTTGTCTATTCATAGTCTATAGACTCTCTATAGACAAAAGTCTACAAAAAGTGCATGGCCATAAATCTATAGATTGTCTAAAGACTGTGTATAGGATTTGTATTGCATATAGACTGTTCTCTAGGATTTGTCTGTAGGTTGTCTATAGACGGTATATAGTCTATGGACTGTTTATAGAGTGCCTAAAGAAGTTTTTGTGAGGGTTAATTGGGGATAAATTATTGCGAGTTTTTTTTGTTGCTCTTCAAATAATTATTATGTTCACACGACAGTGACCGAGTGTGCCTAGAAGTGTTCACTGTCACTCGTCTTGTGGAACTCAGGCAACCGATCGTTCATGCGAGCATTAAAAGGACAACTTCGTTGAGGACAAGCAACAGTGTTTATTCATCCTCAGAAACACGGAGGAATGTAATCGAGTCATTGGCCAGCGGGAGTGATCGAACGAGGCCAGTGTTCAGTACACGTAGGCCCTGGTCCGCTCCTGGACGTATCCTGGACGGCTGTGGTACACGGAGCTGCGGGATCCGGTCAGCACTGGGGCGTGGTGGTAGTCGGTCTGCTGGTATGGAAGTCTGCAGCGGAGAACATGGGCAAGAGAGTCAGTCATGTGCCACTAGGAAAATTACTGTCGAAATTACCGACAGCTTTTTCAGACATTAGACATCTACGAGTTGCTCTGAGTTCGCAGGAACAACATCGTCGTCGCCACTGTCATAATAATCGTCATAGAAGATATTATTGAGCTGTAGCCGCAACTAAATTATGAATGCCTTCCTCTATTACTGCCTTGTACTCTATAGTCTTGACAGCAGTCAAAAACAGGCACACTTTGTTTTGGTGTTTAACTGTCATTGGAGTATAGTAGAACACTTCTGCAGTTACGCTTCTCGCCGATCTCAAATTCCCGTCAATCCCAGATTTGAGTCCTCTGAGATCTAAATTTAACAATACTCTGCTTTCTGCAATAACCCCTCTTAGGACAGCATCTGTCAGCTTGTCCTAAGAATCTACAGTAAGGTATAAGTTACAAGCAAAGACAAAATCAAAAATACGCGTGCCTTTTTTACGTATCATCCCGTTTGTCGCACGTCAGATGATCGGCAGCTTGTGATTAATGTAATTACCTAAGTGTGAAGCAAGCTCAGCGTTGCTTTTACAATACCCTTCACCTCCAGCCGCAACAACCGTACCTTTGTATCCGGTGAGTGTAAGAGCAGTTCGTGTGGCATAGCTATTTTGTCCGCATAGCCTACCACATACACATACTCATAAGTCTAGTTCTTGAAACAAAATTTACTATTCAACCGACGTTTCCTTGATGAACCCCCCTACATTATCTAAATATTCTTGATAGAGATATTATACACCTTGTTGGCAACCTCTATATACTTTTCAGCAACCCGTGAGAAACTTGCTGAGGCAGTGACCACTTATAGAGACTGCCCGTGCATGCTCGATTAAGCGACAAACTTTCGATTAGAGCTGCGGAGTCTGCTCACCCGGTGAGTGGGTCGTGGTGGACGACGGACGACTTTGGGTGCACCACCTTGCTGTTCTCGATGGTGTAGCCGTACTCGTGGTGGGGCACGTGCACCAGCTCCTTGTGCGCTGCCACCACGGGTGCCCTGACCACGGTCTGGTGCAACACCGGGGCGTGCACCAGGGCGGCGGGGACGCCGTAGGTGAAGACTGCGCCACAGTGGGCTCCGGCCACCAGAAGGCTGGCGACGACGAGGGTCTGGTAGGAAAAAAAAGGCGGGAGAATTGTCTAACAGTTCATCGCTCACACGAGGTCACCCGTAGCTTTTCATTAATAGAGGTATAGTCAGAACGCGAGCTCGAGTTCGCGGAATGTTTGCTAACGACAGACAAACGACATTTGACGAAACAGCAAGAAACCGTAGGAAAAAAACACTTATCTGGCGCATCGGTGTTCTTATCTGCGCAATATATGTTTGTGATTGTGCACTTCTACCTCCACGCTCAAGGTAGTAAGCACTAATTCGATATGATGTGACCCCAAGCTGTCCCCATCTTGAACGCCGTCGATCTCGCTTCTCAGTTGTTAGACTTAACTTCAGTCTTTGCAGTTCGAGCTATTGGCCGTATTATAATATTACCTCAGGTACCATGAACCAATACACTCCCACAATTTGCAGGATTTTGCCTAAAAATGCCAATTCGTCCGGCTGGTCATTAAATCCGTTTTCGGGCAATCGGCTTACTGCCATTTAACGCTATCGAGCAGTCAGAAGATCTGCGACCGAATTTCACCACAGTGAGGCCTAAGAAAAGTAACATATTAAAAGTATCGCCTTAGATAATTCGCAGTTTGATGTCGAGCAGCAGTATGATCACTTTTCGCTTTTCTATATTATAGAACACCTGCCAGAACAATGCACAGAATCACGGATGACTAACGAGAGCAAAAACCGTGACGGCTTACGAGTGTCTTCATGGTGCTCGAAACGATGGAGGTAGCCCGAAGGGAGCTGGCCGCTTGTGCTTGTTCTGAAGACTTAAGAGCCGAGTGTGTCTTCTGCGTGCACTAGCGGCCACTTATATACCCGCAGTCGGCGCCCGCCCCCATCGTTACAGCAGGCCCCCCATTGGCTGTGAACAGGCAAATAAGCTGCGGTATAGGCCTGCTTTCGTAAACAACCGAGTATTTCACTTAAACATTGATTTGCAGCTAACACTATCCGAGAACGTGACAAAATTCTACATGCGTGCCCTTTCCATACCGACAGTATACAGATATCAGCGCCTTCGCTTTCGGCAAATCCCTTTCGCTTTTTTTTCCTGCTTTCAAATGTTTCATTGCTTCCTTTCAATATTTGCTTCTTTCTTGCTTGTTCTCTTCAGCGCCGACAGATAACGGCGGTGTTACCTTTCCAGGGAAAGCTACTGGAGCTAAAAATTCAAGAAAAAGCTTTAACGCACTGCGGCCTGTGTGGCAGTACGCGGCGAGGCGTGGTCGCCTCTGGTCATTGGCCATTCCGGTTTAGGGGCGCGCGTGTCGCCAGTACGCGGGGAATGTATGTACACGCCGCTCGGCGACTCGCAAGGAGTACAGCTGCTTGTACTTGCGGACTGGGCGTGTAAGCAGCTGTCGCGATTAATCGACTGTACAGCACGTGCGTACGCAACGTCGTGCCTTGCGGTGCCTTGCCCAGACTCTTTAACCGCGCTGTGGTGGACCTTCCGAAGACTGCATATGGACCGGAAAAGAGTGCACAAATATTTAAAACGCAGAAACGGTTGAGCGTAATCTACGTTTTATATGTCATATTCTGTCAGTCATAGTGATTACGCCACTAATTTTTCATGAAAGAAGCGAACAGTCGACGTCTGTTGGTTCTTAAATGCGAGTTGGTAGCTGTGGGGTGTTGTGGCTTGGCTACCAGAAGATATGAAGTAAAGGCAGCTGACAAAACTTTACGCATCCGCTAGGCCTAGGTTCGAGGATTTTCCAGATCCGTGTGGTCGCAACGCGATGCGATCTCCTGCGCGCTCGACCGCTATGTTGTTGCGTGCCATGGTTGCCTGCGTAGGCGTGTCGCGCAATCGACGTCACATGAATGAGGTCTGTTACCTGTATAGTCGCCGTAGAACATAATCTGTGAATGAATGAATGAATGAATGAATGAATGAATGAATGAATGAATGAATGAATGAATGAATGAATGAATGAGCGAGCGAGCGAGCGAGTGAGTCAGTGAAAATTGTATTTACGACGAACCACCTCCGGGTCGTCAAGGATGGCTGACCCAGGAATTCGCAATGGCAGCTGCAGGGTCTTGAACGTGGACGACGTGTCGCTCTAGGTGAGGCCAGATAACGGGGCGAAGATACGGTGGTAAAGATGCCTATTTCTCCCATGTGAAGGGGACGTGTGAAGGAAACAAGTACGGCAGGTCTTTGTCGGCATGACAATTTCGGTAAGGGTGTTTTCTTTCACGATAACCACCGCTGACCAGGCAGGGTGCAATTCCAGGTCGGTTAATAAAGTCGTGAGTTATCAGCTGGCATGACAGCGAAAGCGTTTGTGCTTGGCGAATGTACAGCTACCCACAAAAGTTTTCGGAACACGAAAATTGCAACTAAGCTTAACCACCAGGCAGCCTAAGCATGCGGCCATGAACTGAATGGTGTGCGTTGTAGTTCCCAGCGCGGTGTGCTAAATGCAGCCCTCAGTGCTTTCATGCGCTTCTAGTCAGCGAGGAAATTTACATTTTTCGTGATTTCAGCGTCCCTAAAACCTTTGTGGGCACCTGTACGTTACTTCTCGTAGTGTGACGTTAGCGGTGGAAGGCGGAAGGATACGGCGGTGCCGGCAAGTGTCCTTGAGGCTCCGTCGGCAGTGTTTAAAATAGGCTACGCGTTCTCCTCTGGAGCTGTAGTGCTGGCTTCAGGGTTCCGGGCAGCTCGGGGACTGATTTTGGCGAACGAGATAGTGGGCTACCAGGGATACCCATGGAATTGGGGCTCACCTTATGAGAAAAACGCGAAGATTGTAGTGGGTGCTCATGTGCGAAACGATATATAGCCGAACGAGCTGAACAGCACGTTCAGAATGCTGATACCTCAAAGCAAAACTTTCCTGATGAGTAAGGACGAAAATGAGTTCAAAACGCGCGCGCATTGTGGAGGCAAATGAAGGTGGGCTCAGAAATGCCTACCAACCCTAATCTTGAAAGCAGTTTAACAATTTTATAGCGAGGCAAAAATACAATCCCCTGCGTCAACAACTTGGAGTGCAGAAGGCTATGAAGGAGGCAAACGTTGTTCCAAAGCTGATAACATTTGAACTCCATGACAAGGTTTGCGTGCAGACTTTCTTCCCATAAATTATCCATCTTTCGGTGCGAATTTATCGCAGAATGGCGTTTTAAAGGTGTTTATTTTTTAAGTTCAACCAACACAAAAAGTGACACACAAGCTAACCAACGAACGAATGAGGGAAGGCAAGAAGGAGCGCAGAAGGTGAACGAGGGAACCAGTGAATGGAGGGTCTAACGAACCAACGGACGAATGAGCTAATGGATGAAGCAAAGAATATGGGAACGAACATGAGAATGAAGGAAATAACTGATGGATGGATGCGCGTGCGAAGGACAGCACGAAGGAACCAGTGAGCTAGCAATCGAACGATAGTTTTCGCGCAATTTATAATCAATGAAAAGTTTTATTGAGTTCGATAGCGCCACTGAACGGCAGCGGTAAGGTATCTAGAATGGCTGCGCATGTTTTATTCTCCAATAAGTTGTTTCGAAAAACAAACAAACAAACATATCCAAGAATTCTGGAAAAAGGAATTTTTGAACTTCAAAGAGTTTATGAACGCATTTTTTTTTCATAAATTGTACAATTTCGCTATAACAATCGATATATCCGCAGATCTCCCGTCCGCAGGATTGCATTGCTATGACCGTTTTTGCTATCGTCAAAAGCGTTCCCCATAGGGTTTTCTATGCCAGTCTTAACTGGTCGATGCGAGCGATGGAAACACTATTAAAGAGAGATTTTGCTACAGATGGGAAGAATGGACCACTACTTTAAATATTTACGTAATAGTACCTTACAACTTTCCAATATTCAAAACTTTTGGCCGAAATTGTTGGACATGAACAACAGAAACACTGCTTGTGTTGCCCTATTCTGGCACTGTTCTTTCACTGTTTGGGATTTCCGTGATTACAATGAAAAGAGAGAATACCAAGTGGCCTCACCTCGTTTTGTATTTAAGACGATCACTAAAGTGTCGATTGGTTTTGCGGACAACGTGAGAGCGACTATAGCTATGGATTTCAATGTGACAGCACCTGCAGCAATGAATTTTCATAATCAGTTTATAACTCCAACGTCGACGGTGGAAAATAGTGCGGAATGCGTGCATATTTGGTATTAAGATTGGGTGGGAGAATAGACGGTTTAACTTTTGAACTGATGCACCGATCTTTATGAACATTTGAGGAATGAAGTAGACTGATGGCGTTAGAACAAAACCAATATCTGCGTATTATACCTTGAGTGTGCAAAACGTTATGACATCACAATGAGATAGTGAGTGTATCAGTTTAGAAAACTATCATTTTCGAAACAATTGTAATTTGTTCGGTTTTTCTTCATGGTGACCCCAGAAAAACATCTCGTGCGGAAAAAGGGGAGAAATTGCTCTTTTATGACAATATTTAGTAAAAATCACAGCACTGAAAACAAATTTTTTTTGCTATCACTGCTTTTAAAAATATGACTTTTTATGCCGCAACAACCTAACAGATGAGAATGATAAGTACCTTATCTTGCCTCCTACAGAATTTCGGTTCAGAAATGCGTTCAAAGCAAATTTTGGCTACGGTAGTTGTCTTAAATGTACAGTTTGGGCCAAACATTCCAATTGAGAAAGACAACTTAAATGACATAAGTAGCTGTAATTTTGTTTGGCGTGCTGTCTGAGTTAAGAGTTGTTGCTGCATAGTCACGAGTTTATTCTTCGATGCAGTGCTGCTGAATAGAAACTGCTTGCAGTTTTCGTGTCATATTTTTCAGTTTTTGAACTTTGTACAAAGTATGTTCGTGCTTGGAACTAGCTGAAATTATCTGAACAGTAAAGATAAGCGGTGAAGGTAGCAATAAAACGATGTTCTTATGAACAGCAAAGGCCAGGTATTTGCCTTCGGAGGTCACGGGACGCGTTTACCCTAGTCAGTCAGTTTGTTTAGTACATGCTTGCCAACTACTACAGTCGAGGCCAGGTATTTTGTAGCGAAAGCTACATTGGCCATGAACTCGCAGTTTCACCGTGCTCGCATTCGCGCCGTGGTCGCACCGCACCACGTGCCCACTGACTGGTCACGTGGCCAACCGCGTGACGAACCACATGACAACAACTAGCCAGACAACCAGACTAACCTGGACTTGCATCAAGATTAACCAAGGCTAACCAAGCTATGCCTTAGCTTTCGCTACGTGTATCCTGGCATAGCTGAGCTAAGCCACTGCCAATTTTGTTTTTGCTCGCGCGTTTAATGTGTTTATGCTGAAGTCATCACAAAACGCCTGGACAGGCTAGAAAGTGCAAAACACAATCTGCGATACACCTGTCGGCCACTGGTCCTTGGGTCGGAAATGGTGTTTTTGGGCACTGCCGTCAACACCTCGCACGCTACGTTCGCGGAAAAGCACTTTTTTTTTCATTTCTACAGCGCAGATCATGACCAAACTTGGAAGGCTTAGGAGTTTATGAACCTCGTGTAACCAAAATCTACAAATACTTCTTTATCAAACTCATATTCTTTTTTTTGCCCCGGGTCCTTCCTCAAAAGCTGCTGGCAGTAATTTTTTTGTATGTGGCGTTTCTATTTTGTTCTCAAACCCTGTAAGTTATTTCTTGTTTGCGTTTGCTATTACTCTGGTATTGTTTTAGTTTACACGTTCCTAACCAAATGGCCATCGAAGTGCTCGTTGCTTCCTCTCACTTCATGAGTCTCGCAGAGCAATCGTCCGATGTTTCACGCGGGCATCTAAAGGACAGCTTTGTCGAGGACAAACATCATCGTTTATTAATCTTCAGACAGCGGCTTTGAGAAGAACATAGGAACGTCATCGTGTCATCAGCCAGGAGGAGTGATAGAAACGAGGCCAGTGTTCAGTAGATGTAGGCCCTGGTCCGCTCCTGGACGTATCCTGGACGGCTGTGGTACACGGAGCTGCGGGATCCGGTCACAACTGGGGCGTGGTGGTAGTCGGTCTGCTGGTATGGAAGTCTGCAGAGGAAAACTTTATAATTAAGGCGGCCCCAAAAATGCATAAGGGCCGATATTACCGATGATCATTTTCAGACATTCATTATCAGGGTATTACAGTGGGCTTAATGCACATAAATCCTCCTTGCATTCACCGTACTCACTGTTACCATTTAGGCAATATTATGCTACTATCGTCAGTCCACTAAGAAAGCAATGCCTTCCCATGTTTCCACTGGGTACCACTGCGTTCCTTTACTGGCATCAGGAACAGCAGCAATGTGGTTGGTGTATACGTAAATTAAAGATGTGGAATCACTAGTTTACCTACCTCTGTTATCATTTTATAAGCTTCGTGCAGTTCACCTAACCTCATGGTAAGCCTTGTGCAATGCAGCCCTTCAGGACAGCGTGTTGTAGTTTCTATAAAATAAGCTAAGGTTATATGTCGACTACTGGCTAAAATTGTTACTAAAGTTACGATACTTGCAAAATGCCCATTTCTGTCTCACTAAGGAATCGCTGTCCGATTGCGTCCAATAATCGCCAGCGTGTCATAAGAGCAACATGATGCATGAACCAAAGCCAGAGTGGCTTTCAGTGTCCTCCTATGTTCGAGGCAGCAAAACCCGTATCTTCTATCTTATCAGGAGAAAATTACTTCGAGCGTTTACTGCTCCTTAAATTTTACCAATTTAAGTAAGGAGCGCTTACGCTGGTTTTTAAAAATAAAAAAAAACTCTCCAGCAGACTTTTCAATGACCAACGACCTAGCCGTCAGCCCCCGAAGGCTTTGTTGACAGTCCGTTGGGCCTTCAGTCTATTCTTTCTGACAGTCGGCGTATACTCAACGAACGGTTAATTGAAACCTGCTGCACGTTGTTCAACACGCGTTTAGACTTCGCCTTCACTTCAGGAAAGAAGAGGGCTTTCGACGCTAGCCCCGTGTTCTGCTCACCCGGTGAGTGCGTCGTGGTGGACGACGGTGGACTTTGGGTGGACGACCTTGCTGTTCTCGATGGTGTAGCCGTACTCGTGGTGTGGCACGTGCACCAGCTCCTTGTGCTCGGCCACCACGGGCGCTCTGACCACGGTCTGGTGCACCACCGGTGCGTGGACTACCGGGGCGTGGACCACGGCGGCGGGGACGCCGTAGCTGAAGACTGCGCCGCAGTGGGCGCCAGCAACCAACAAACAGGCAACGGCGATGGTCTGTAAGGGGGGGGTGAGAGTTTACTGAGAACGGCGATCGACCGAGATTAAGAGCTGTATACAGGAAAAACGGCACACACCTCCTTTCTTTCTATCGCTATGCAGTCGGTGCTGTGACGTGTCGCTCATCCTTTCTTGGGTGCTTTTGCGATTATTTCTTACTCGTGCTCAAGACGGAATGCACTAAAAGCTCAGAAGCATGATCAATTTTGAATGCGGACGCCGACAATCAGGTTATATTTGCACTAGACCTGACGTCAGTTGTTAAAGGTTAATTTATGAATCCTGTGCTTAGTTACACTATTTTTTAATCTCACTACAAGAGTTACATTTGAAAGAAATCCCAAGCATTACGCAGCACTACAGCACAAAGCACTGAATATCATAACTGCATTTATTTAATACTGATTAAAGTGGTGGTTATTTCTGCGCACGTACACAGTAACAGTTACAGGCATGTTGGCAGGAACCAGATTTGTCCTTTTAAAGTTATAGCTCTATGGGTTGCCGCTAAAGCTATTTTATTATCATCGGTGTTGTGCAGTGTAATGATGCTTTGCACTATGCAACCGCGCGGTGGCTCAGTGGTTATGGTGCTCGGCTGCTGACCCGAAAGACTCGTGTTCGATTACGGCCACAGCGGTCGCATTTCTACGAAAACGAAATGCTAGAGGTCCGTGTACTGTACGATGTCAATGCACATTAAAAAATTCCAGCTGGTCGAAATTATCCGGAGCCCTTCTCTACGGCGTCGCTCATAGCCTGGGTCGGTTAGGACATTTAACCCCATAAACCAAACCAAGCCAATCCGAACCTTTCTAATCTGTAGAGCCGGTTGTCCACACCGATTAAGCAATTTGACCGAAATTAACTATGCATAGCCCAAATAATAGACAGCGTTATTGAAGTTATCGCGCTGCAGACATCAGAAGTTCATTGTTAAAGTAAAGCTGCTTTGCGATCGCTGTTCTTTTCAGACATTGTAGTACGCCTGCCTGAACGATCCACCAGGTGTTTGCAGAAGAACGAGTGTGTGGTCATTCTGACTTACGAGGGTCTTCATGGTTCTTGGAATGTGGAAGTAGCCCGAAGGGAGCTGGCCGCTAGTGCTTCTGGTGATGACTGAAGACTCTAGAATGTGCTTTGTTCTAGCAAAGCTTGCCGCTTTTATACCCGCAGACGGTGCCCGCCCCTCTCCTTATGCTAGCAACCCCATTGGCGGTTACCGGGCAAACAAGCTTCGGCAGGCCTCGCACCTACTCCGTAAACAACCTGGCATTTCGTTTCCCCCATAGTGCAGTTAATGCGTTTCGAGAACGTGACAGAATGTTACTCGCGTGCCCTTTCCCCATAGACACGGCAGGTCTCGACGCGACCTTTGGGCAGATTCCTTTTTTTACCTGCTTTTGCGGTGTTTCACTGCTTGTTCTAAATTTTTCCTTGTTTTCTCCGGCGCATACAGATAACGGGGTGGTCCTCTCTGCAGTGAAAGCGCGTAAAGGACATGCTAAGGGAAAGAAAAGTTTGGCGAAGAACGGCTGGCCTGGTGGATATACAAGGTGAGGCGTGGTCGTCTCGGGTCGTTGGCCAGTTCGGCTCAGAGGCGCAGGACGCACGCACACGCCATCTCAGCACGTGTCATCTTTCCGCTTGTGGCGCGCTCCGCAGGAGATTTTCGGCGACGCGGCTAGAGCTTATTTGGACGCCTGGACGGGACGACACCGCCTAATTCGCAACTGTCGCAATTCGCCGTCTATGCCACGAGTCTCTTGGCGCCATGTGAGGATTGCTTCTAGGCGGTGCCTGAATGCACAAAGGTTATTTGCACGTCTTCAGTGTTCCTGACGCCACAGACTGGCAGTCTGAGGTGTCCGGTAATACGAAGCCGGATTCCACCTCAGACTGCCGGTCCGTGGTGGATTCTGGCTTCGGGTTCCTGGCTTCGGTAGATCGCGCAGTTCGCATTTCGGTAGATAAGCCGGTAGAGAGACGGGACGACATCGCGCGAAAGCGGTTCCGCAACCGGTGAGCAATGCGTCTCAGCCACCATCGAGGCGATAATACCAGCAGTGTGCCTAAGCTGACAGCGCGTACTCCCGTGATACGCAAATAGGGCACACTCTAATTGCACGTGGCGTGGATACGTGTAAACACACGCTTCACAGTGCTTGCGGGAGGGGAGATATTAGAGAGCTTTAGCATAGCGTATACCACCAACCCCTACCGCTTACCGCGGCCGCCCTTCACTCATCCTCATTTCCAGTTGGCTCTGCGGGCCATGTGCAAGTCAGCTGCGAGTACACGTGTCGCCTCGGATCAGACTGCGCATGCGCATGAGTGGATGGTTTGGTTTATGTGGTTTAACGCCCCAAAGCGACTCAGGCTATGAGGTACGCCGTAGTGGAGGGCTCCGGAAATTTCAACCACCTGGGGTTCTTTAACGTGCACCGACATCGCATAGTGCACGGGCCTCTAGCATTTCGCCTTCATCGAAATGGGACCGCCACGGCCGGAGTCTAAACCACGTCTTCGGGCCAGCAGCCGAGCGCCATAACCATTGAGCTACCGTGGCGGCTCATGAGTTGATGGTGCCCGTGGTAAGCGGCGTTTACTGGTGGGGTACGCTATGCTAAAACTCTCCATTAATTATAGTTACGATCGGCTGTCTTTGCGAGTCTTTATGTCTTGGTCTTTCTTACTATCTGGAACAAGGAGCCTTGTTAGTGCCGGTCGGGTTGCGGTCTTGCAACTGGAGCCCAGGGTCTCTCCGAACAGCACTCATTGTTTCAACAATGTGAGAATCTAGCCGGAGTATTACGTTTGCACTTAACGCTGTCAGAAATGAAGCCGAGTGCAGGTGGAGGGGAAGTCCCTGCCATGCAGCTTACCATCATAAAGCACGCTGTAGGGAAGGTCGTGCGTAGCTTGCACACGAAGCATAAAAATAGAATTGTCGCCATCTCGTCAATATGCGTTGTGTTTTTTGGGGGGATTCGTCTACACTAAGCTTACGTCGTACTTCTGGGGCAGTTTTCCTAGTTGGCTCGAAAGCTTTCTGGTTATATTTTAATGGCAACAGAATGGTACCATTACGATTATAAGTTCTCCCCCCCCCCACCACACACACACAAAATACTTAACAGCCGCTACAGAAACTGCTGTCGGCTGTGGTGTGTTACACGGCCAGGTGAATGGGATGCACACCGCCCGTTGATTTAAAACGTTTATCGCATTAAAGGATTGCATCCCTCCGCTCAGGGTGACAACCCTCTGCAGAGGGAAATGATTTGAACGAGGAAACGAGAGAAGGAAGCTTGCAAAAAATTAGCAATAAACGTCTATGTTTTACCCGCCGCGGTGGCTCAGTGGTTAGGGCGCTCGGCTACTGAACCGGAGTACCCGGGTTCGAACCCGACCGCGGCGCCCGCGTTTTTATGGAGGAAAAACGCTAAGGCGCCCGTGTGCTGTGTGATTTCAGTGCACGTTAAAGATGCCCAGGTGGTTGAAATTATTCCGGAGCCCTCCACTACGGCACTCTTTCTTCCTTTCTTCTTTCACTCCCTCCTTTATCCTTCCCTTACGGCGCGGTTCAGGTGTCCAACGATATATGAGACAGATACTGGGACATTTCCTTTCCCCAAAAACCAATTATTATTATTATTATTAACGTCTATGTTGCGGACATTAGGGGATTTCGCTATAGGTATCTCAGAGTTGGAAATGGCTTTACCGGCCTAGCATATTTTTCAAAGTTGTCCTAATACGGACGCTTTTCAAAATGTTCGCCGTTACTGTGATGCCACAATGGTAGTGACTGTAACTGTATCGGTCGGCGCTCGTATTGCTTTTCATGCCTTCTATGCCGGATGATGCGAGTAGCAGCTTTGCCATGGGCCAGAGGCCATATTCGTGTCAGGAGAAAGCGGAAACGCAGTAGAAAAGAATATAATGACGCATAACTCGTCTTAAGCCCTTCCTCCTCTCTTGTTCATGTGTTGTTATGAATTCATCAGATAATAAAACATAGGAAGGAGGCTTCCCGTCTTGTTCTAAAACTCCTTCGAGACACTGATCTGGACTCAAAATGGTGACAGCAGCAGTTGATGACTACTGTAAGTGCTTGTGTGCGTGGCTGTGTAGCTCGTCTAGGCCACAGATCTGTGTCAAAAGCCTTGCAATCAATATTTCAGCGTGGCTGCTGTGGAGCAGTTGCCAGTTCAGTAATTGCAAGGCTAACCCCACCAATAGATCAACTCATAAAGCAGCTTGCCTAGCATGCGGGCTTGTAGAATTTCCTATGTAGCAATTTGCCATTATAAATAAAATTATTTTTCTGCACCGATGCCTGATAAGCTACTGTAGCTTACAATGAGAAACGAGAGACAGCAACTGACACAGCGTAGGTGTCGTGCAAGCAAACAAGCCACATCAAGGTAACAAACAAACAAACAAACAAACAAATGAAAGAACGAACGACCAAATAAACAAACAAACGGGAACGTCTCCAAGTGGCAATGAGCGGGGAAGCTTGAGTACGGTTGTGGATGTTTTGTTGCAAACAATAAAAAATGAACACATTGCCTGCGGTTTCTCTTCTTTTGGGACATTGGTCTTGTGCTGTTTCGGAACAACGCGTTATGACGAGCCAGTTTGCACGTCGATGTACCCACCCAGGCGTCCACACACAACGCGGTCTTTCACAGGAATAGCCGAAGAACAGCTTTGTTGGGAAAAAGATCGTCGTTTATTCCTCGTCAGAAAGTAGGTGGTGATGAGGGGAGTTGAGGGCTATCATCGAGCCATCGGGTTACGCGTAGGGTAAAGGGTAGGGTGAAGGGTAGGGTCAAGGGCAGGGTTAAGGGTAGGGTTAAGGGTAGGGTTAAGGGTAGGGTGAAAGGTAGGGTGAAGGGTTAAGGGTAGGGGTGATCACTGATGAGGTAGCTGTTCAGTAGATGTAGGCCCTGGTTCGCTCCTGGACGTATCCTGGACGGCTGTGGTACACGGAGCTGCGGGATCCAGTCACCACTGGGGCGTGGTGGTAATCGGTCTGCTGGTATGGAAGACTGCACAGGAAACATGTAAGAAAGTAAATTGAGACGATTTATTAATGAAAATAAAAGCCGACATTAGTGGTAGCTTTCTGAGACATTCGTTATCCTCCAGTTACGATGTGCTGGACACGTCAACAAATTCCCAGTAATGATTAACATCATCGTGGCGATTTTAGCTATATCAGAAAAGAAAGGATATGTCTCGGCGTGATGACACTCCGTATCGCGCAGTGTTTGCCGCCATTAGGAACAGCCACAACGGGCGCGTTGTTTAATTATCGCCTAACTATGTCCCATTAGTTCTGCATTTATCTCTACCATTGTTCTGTACGCTGCCTTTACTGCTGCATGACGTATACTGCACTTCCACCTGTGAAACGTCTTTGAACGACACATGCTGCTTCGTCTAACAGTGAGCTGTTGGTGATCTGCGGAAACTGGGCGTGCAGAGGCTCACTGATCGCGAGCCATCATTATCGGGAGCACGGATAAACGTTGTACGATGGATAGGAAAAGACTGGGTAGTTTTTATTCCTCCCTCCCAGCTCCTCATCAGTGAGGGCACAAAGGCTGCAGCTGCTTATCTCACCAGTCACTGCGACCTACTTCTTAATTCGCCATAATTAACAGCCCTACCGTGTATATAAAGCACCTCGCGAGACTAGCTCTGTCGCAAGGCATTTATCCTTTTAGTATACTTTTGTAAATGATCAACCCTTTGTTCTGAAAAGCACCAATCATTCATTCTCAACATATGCTGAACAGACGCTAATCAGAAACTTGCTGTGAGCATTGAGTACGCGTTGATACTATGTTTTAGCTTTCGATGAAATCGAGTGATGTCCATGCCAGTTCCACAGTTTGCTCACCCGGTGAGAGCGTCGTGGTGGACGACGGTGGACTTGGGGTGGACGACCTTGCTGTTCTCAATGGTGTAGCCGTACTCGTGGTGTGGCACGTGCACCAGCTCTTTGTGCTCGGCCACCACGGGTGCCCTGACCACGGTCTGGTGCACCACTGGTGCATGGACCACCGGTGCGTGGACCACGGCGGTGGGGACGCCGTAGCTGAAGACTGCGCCGCAGTGGGCTCCGGCCACGAGAAGGCAGGCGACAGTGAGGGTCTGTTCAGGAAGACGTGGAGAACACTGCTGGTCAGCCTCAGGAATCTTCGACGAGAGGTCACATGAGCCTCTCGTTAAAGCTATGGCGGACTGTTATTTCCAAGTTCAGTCACGTAAGGGCTCAAAGTGAAAAGAATGCGCTCTCTTTAATATCGAGTCTTGAAGGATCAGAGAAAAAGCAACAGGGACAGAAACATAAAAAATGATGAACCTATATAATCTCAGCTCTGGGAACGAAGTTGCATATATCGCGGCCTAATGAAGCAAAATGATACGCAAAACTCACATATGGGGTATTTATGAGTTAGCGGTTTGATGTCAGTACACTGTGCGAGCGCTTTGCCATTTCTGGCATTGTACAACGTCAGCCCGAACAGGGCACGAAGTCGCTGGAGATAAAACACGACGGTGCAACTTACGAGGGTCTTCATGTTTCTTGGAAGGCGAAGTTAGGCCAACGGTAGCTGTGTGCTGTTGATGATGGCAGAAAGGCCGAGTGTGTCTTTTCCCAGCATGGCCAGCCGCTTTTATACCTGTAAGAGGTGACCACAGCCCTCCTTACGCCAGCTCCCCCTGGTGGTGACGAAGCAAATAAGCAGCGGGAGGTCTGACGCCTGTTTCGGAAACAATCGGGTGTTTCATCTGTGCCTTGCGTTGCATTTAAGGTTGTGAGAAAACGTGAGAGAATGCCACAAGCCTGCCGTCTCCATGTAGACAGTACAGGCCCCGTTCCAACCCTTTTGACAGATTCCTTTTGCTTTTCCTGTTTGTCCGATGTTTAAATGCCTCTTCTCAAC